>CM050430.1:8724032-8939032 GCA_027564155.1 Gymnocypris eckloni scoliostomus | reverse complement strand
CTTTTAGAATGCAAAATGAATTGATCTTATCTTGAGATGGCACAATGAACACAATATCATTTGTGTGAATGAATGTCTTTACTGGAAGCTGGCACAGAATGACTCGGATTGATTGTAAGCTTAGATAATCATACAAACCCAATCTGTGTGTGTGTGTGTGTGTGTGTCTGTGTGTGTCTGTGTCTGTGTGTGTGTGTGTGTGTGTGTGTGTGTGTGTCTGTGTCTGTCTGTCTGTCTGTCTGTGTGTGTCTGTGTCTGTGTCTGTGTGTGTGTGTCTGTGTGTGTCTGTGTCTCTGTGTGTGTCTGTGTCTCTGTGTGTGTCTGTGTCTCTGTGTGTCTGTGTCTCTGTGTGTGTCTCTGTGTGTGTGTGTCTCTGTGTCTCTGTGTGTGTGTCTGTCTCTGTGTGTGTCTCTGTGTGTGTCTGTGTCTGTGTGTGTCTCTGTGTGTGTGTGTGTGTGTGTGTGTCTGTGTCTCTGTCTGTGTCTGTGTGTGTGTCTGTGTCTCTGTCTGTGTCTGTGTGTCTGTGTGTGTGTGTCCGTGTGTCTATCTGTGTGTGCGTGTATCTGTGTCTGTGTGTGTGTGTGTCTGTGTGTGTGTGTGTGTGTGTCTGCGTCTGTGCGTGTCTGTCTGTCTGTGTCTGTCTGTGTGTGTGTGTGTGTCTGTCTGTGTGTCTGTCTGTCTGTGTGTCTGTCTGTGTGTCTGTGTGTGTGTGTGTGTCTGTGTGTGCGTGTCTGTGTGTGCGTGTGTCTGCGTGTGTGTGTCTGTGTGTGTGTGTGTGCGCGTGCGTGCGTGCGTGCATCCTCAGCTGGATCATCCTCCTGTCTACGGTGGTCGGTGTGCTGGTTGTGTTCGATCCTCTGGGCAGTCAGAGAAAGGGGGCTCCGCCGGACGCTCCGCTGGGTGTCAGGGATCTGGAGAGCAGCGAGTCGTCTCAGGTCTTTTACACGGCACACACGGTGGCGTCTCGAGTGTGGGAGAGCCGTCTGCGTCTGCTCTGCTGCTGCCTGCCGCAGGACAACAACCACCGCGCCGCCTTCTCCAGCATCGCCCAGCTCGTCACCGGCTTCTTCCTGGTTCGTTGTCTTTAGCACATGCACTACACTGACAAGTCACATGAATCTCCTCAGACCTGGCTCCAGAATCAAATCAATAAAGGTGCTTCTTATATCAGTGGCGTCCGTTGCTATGGCGCAAAGCGCTCACTAAAAAGCTGTCATCCATCTTAGTTCACCACGATCTCACAAAGATACATAATTATCATAAAGTTCTCTACGCTGCACAATGCATCAACATTTTGTTATAATGAGATGATTTGTGCTGAACAAAGACAGATGTCTGTGATTAGCTACGTTGCTCAACGCTGCAAAAGTCGATTTCCAGGATAGTTGACCAAATCTGCAATAAAATGCCATTAATACAGCTTTAACTGAGGGTGCTATTGATTTGTTTGAGGGTGTTTAGTACCTTGCCTTCATTGCAAATAATGAGGGATGCACTGATATTAAAATTCAGTTCAAAAATTATATTAGTTAATTACATGAGTTCACATGAACCTTAAAGCATTTATTAATCTCAGGAGGCATCTTGAAGCGCTGCTCGCTGATTAAAGACCTCGTGAAGTAATCCCAGAAGGTGCTCTTTGGTTGGGTTTAAAGCAAGATTTTATTTTTATAATTCCTATTTTCATTTTAATTTTAGTCGAAGTTTTAGTATTTTTGTTGTTTGCCTTTTTTATTATTATTTGTTTTTGTTATTATTTTTATATATGTCTACATATTCAGCTTTTATTTTAGTTTGAGTTATTTTACTACTTCAACTAGTAGAATAAAATATATGTATGCTTGATTTTAGTTGAGGTTGAAGTCTTAGTAATATGTTGAATGGTTTTAGTAATGATAATGATCCTTCTTCTTGCCGAGGTTTACATTTATGCATTCAGCAGACGCTTTTATCCAAAGCGACTTACAGTGCATTCAGGTTATACATTTTCATTAGTACATGTGTTCCCTGGGAATCGAACCCACAACCTTTTGCGCAGCTGACGCAATGCTCTACCACTGAGCCACAGGAACACAGGTTAATGTGAGACTGACTCGTGTGTCTTGTTTCCAGGACACAGACCTGGTTCCCAGTGACATCGCTGCTGGTCTGGCTCTCCTGCATCAGGAACAGGACAAAATGGAGCACTGCAGGGACCCGGATGAGGTGCTGTCGCACAGCCCGTCCTCCCCTATAGTGAGTATCTGATGCATGCGCGGTGTAGTTTGTGTGTTGGGTGAGCTCACATGTGTTCTTCTCAGAGGGAGGATCTGGAGCTTGAGCTTGAGAAAGCCACTCACTTCATGCAGTTTGCAGCGGCCGCATACGGATGGCCTCTGTACGTCTACTCGAACCCGCTCACGGGCCTCTGCAGGCTCAGCGGAGACTGGTGCGTATGACATTCGCCAGCTGAACCCTAGCAGTGTTAAATACAGAGCTGCACTCATCTGAGTCTGCGTTTCAGCTGTCGAAGCCGTCAGGCGGAGTACGATCTGGTCGGAGGAGACATCATGGGCTGCCATTTCACCTCCATCTTACAGAGCACAGGCCTGCAGTACAGAGACTTCATCCACATCAGCTTTCATAACCAGGTGACGTCTCACGAATGCCTCGAATACAATATATACAAATGAAAATGATATGGCTTTGGGATTTTCAAACTGTGCAGGATGTGATTTAATTAAATGCACAGTTTTTAGAATGAAGCGTGACATTTAGTTCATGATACTATGTTTCAGCAGGGCTTCATTCTGAAACCAATGGCGGTTTTTTTATTCTTTTTGGCAACCCGTCAAAATAAAAGCTGGATTATATACCATTTGAAAATCAAGAAATAAGACGTATATTAGTATTGTAATTTTACAGCAAATTTAAATATTTTTTTATCCTTGTGCATCCTTGGAGAGTTATTTTTGTAAATCTTTTTCATTTTTTTTATATCATTTTTTTATATAAAAAATGTGTCACTTTTTTTTATTGGACTTTTAATATTTCACCCTCATTTACACATGAATCTAGGGCTGCACAATGATTAATCACATTCAAAATAAAAGTTTTTTACATACTATGTGTGTGTGTACTATGTGTATATAAATGCACAAATATATGTGTATTTCAAAATAAAAAAATATTTGTATGTATATACCTATATTTATACTAGAACAGAATTTATATCATATACAAGTCTAAATATTTTGTATATAAATCTAACATATTTTTCTGTAATATATGCATGTGTGTTGGGCAGTAAATCTCCTTCAGCTGTAATGGAGCGGCATTTAATACACAGAGCCGTAGTTCACTGACAAGCTATGTAATGCGCGCTCAGAACAGCCGATGAATCGCGTGCGATAGTGAACGTGAGGTTGCGTATCTTGTCAGTGAACTACGGCTCTGTGTATTAAATGCAGCTCCATTAGAAAACAGCTGAAGGAGATTTATGGCTAATCACAGAACCGTCTTTACTGATGAGATGCGCGTGATTATCGAATGCAATATATCGTGCAGCCCTACATGTGTGTGTATATATACACAGTAGAGGTCTTCTCGGGTCCTAAAATCCGAATCACTTCTTACCCGTACCCGACGTGCATAAATAATTTTTTTAAATGATAAACTCGTCCTGAGACAGACTTATACCCGAGTCCGACCCGAGCGCATTTATTTTCGAACCCGATCGTAAACGGCATTGATGTGTGCACACACAGCCTGCAGCTCTGACGGATTTGACCGCTGCTTCATTACTTTCATTCAGTTTATTACTCCATTACTTTATATTTCTGCCTGCCTGAGGGATACATGTTATTTCTGAGTTTGGCTTTCAATTGTAACCAGTGGATGTGAAATATAAACGTGATAGTTTTATACAAATGTAATCGATAGGTTAATAAATCCTGCATTAGTTTTGTCTGCAGTGTTATTTACCTCCTCTCCGGAGAAGGGCTTCTGCACTCAAAAAAGACAAGCCTTGCTTTGACACGCAGCGTAATGAAGTGAGTGCATTTCCTGATGGATCTCATTTCTATTCGGTGGATTTCTGAGGTTACAAACCTATGTTCCTTTTTTATGTGCGTTTCTCAAAAATGAACGCACAAGTAGGCTACGCGTCCGGGAAAGTTGTAAAGAATTCGGGTCTAATCGGGTCCGTTTGGGAAAAGCAGATTTATTTTAATTACCCGAGGCTGCTAATACCGAACCCGTGTCCGAGGCACTCGTAGAAGTTTTGGACCCGAACCCGCTCGGGTCTCAAGTGGACCTGTGAAGACCTCTAATACACAGTAAACACACATATAGTATGTAAACATTTTTATACAGTAAAATTGTTAAAAAAAGTAATAATTAACTTTTTATCTGACTCTGAACAAAAAAATACTAATGCATAAAAATGAGTTGTTGTTGTTGCACATGGACAAATCCAAGACCGTAAAATCGACCAAATATTGTTTTGAATTTTGAATCAGAACTGATGTTGATAAAAAGAATAATAATATTTTTAGCACCTGTGTATTTTATTATTAGAATTAGTTTTACATGGATATTTTTTGCCCTCTAAGAACCACTGTGTAACTTTTCTTTTTAATTGACACACAAGGGTTGTTATTACTTTATTTAATAATATCATAATAACTAATATTACTTTTATAAGCATATTGCGTTGGTGAAAAACAGTGGGAATATGGGCTATGAAAACTATCACAATGTCAGGTGTTCAGATACTGTGCAGTCCGACCTCCAGCAGCGTCTGTTCACTCTGTAGATCTACGAGATCCCGTTCTTCGTGGCGTTAGACCACAAGAGAGAGGCGGTCCTGGTGGCTGTGAGGGGAACGCTGTCTCTGAAGGTGAGTTCAAGCATCCGCTCTACACTGATGATGATCAAGCAGGTGTGTTTGAGCTGTGTCAGGCGGATATTTCCCTAAACAAATCACACTCTCGATGCTTGCCAGTCGTTCCTGAGCAGCAGCTGACCTTTTATTCATTTCATTTCCAGATGCGCCTTTCATAGAGTTAAAGTCTCGATATTAGCTTTTCTTTTACTATCGCTTGAGTTACTAATCCTGTGCTGTTTGTCACAGCTGTAATCATTCCTCTGATCATGTGGCTTTCTGAGGAGAGCTGTGAAATATAGTGGAAAATATTCAGTTATTTAAATGTGCATTATACCCCATATTTTTTACATTTCAGTTACTTATTTTTGTTGTAGCTCAATTCAAGTTAATCTGTTACATTTTATAGTATGATTTAATTTGTTAAATATTACTTAACTGTATTAGTTAACATGAACTAACAATGACAGCAGGTATTAATTTACATGTTTACAAATACTTTGTATGTATACACACACACACACACACACACACACACACACACACACACACACACACACAGAGGCACACACACACACACACAGAGACACACGCACACACACACGCACACACACACACACACACACACACACACACAGAGGCACACACACACACACAGAGACACACGCACACACACACACAGAGACACACACACGCACACACACACACACACACACACACACACACACACACACACACACACACACACACACACACACACACACACACACACACACACACACACAAATGCCTAAATCCACTTGTAACATTTAAAACAATTTTTGTTAATTAGTTATTACTCAAATAATCTATATTTATTAATGAACATTTAAAAAGAATAATAAATGATGTATAAATAAATTAAATAATTGATAAACAACGAACAATTCATCTTTATAATAACACTGATAAATTAGCGAATCTTGTAATAAATATAAATTTTTCATACTGTGTATATTAATGTCATACTGCCTAAATCAATTTTTGGCGTTTATAAAGATTGATTTGAGTTGTTTAACGTGTAATTTATTCAGAAAAAAAGGTTCAAGGTTCTTTTATTCGTCACATACTCAATTATACAGGATATAATCAGTAGTGAAAATAGAGTAATTGATTGATTATTGGCTAAACAGTTTTAATCTGAGTGGAATTGATTGGTTTTGTGTTTGCAGGACGTGTTGACGGATCTCTCCGCTGAATGTGAGAATCTGTCTGTGGAAGGTGTTTCAGGAACCTGCTACGCTCACAAGGTCCGTCTCAGCATTAAAATCATCAACACATCAGTTATGAAGCATGCTCTCTCTCACCGAATGCTGGCATGTCTCTCTATCGCAGGGCATTTGTCAAGCTGCACATTACATCTACAAGAGACTAGAGAACGATGGGATTCTGAGTCAGGCGTTCAACATCGCACCGGTGAGAGCGGTTCTGCTGCGCTTTCTCCATCCCGCGGGAGCGTCAGCAGCTGAATGACGGTTTCTCGTGTGCTTGTGTGCAGGAGTATACGCTGGTGATCACCGGTCACAGTCTGGGAGCCGGAGCGGCGTCTCTGCTGGCCGTTCTCCTGCGCAGCACACATCCATCACTCCAGTGCTACGCCTTCTCTCCACCAGGGGGCCTGATGAGGTGCAGCACACAGAAACACCATTCACCCATTACACGTTACCTTATTCTAACATGTGTTAGAATCATTTTGAAGCATTTAAACCAGGCGGTGCTCTAGCACTGATTACTGTAAGACTTTCAAAACCCTTCATTACTTAAAGTAAGGTTATAATAATTACATTTTAAAGCACAAGACTTTAGCTCAACCTTTTACTTTGAGGTTAGATTTAATATCATAACAAGCAATTGTTTAAATACTTTAGCTATGATACTGTTTTTGAAATCAAATATTGGAATAGTTATGACAGAAAACACTGGCATCTAACAATGCCTTGGAACAAAAAAAATAAAGCATATACATAAACAGATAAAACAGTTATCGAATAAACACGTGTCCTAAACTCCTGAAATATTGCTGTCTCATATTTTAGGGCAGTCAATGCAATTTGGGAAAGAAATCAATTAAATCTGTATGTGTGTGTGGAAGTATTCAGGTGTAACCCTCTTTGTAATCATTAACATTTTCATAAGTAACTGTAATGTAATTACACATTTTTCTGATTACCACTGACGGAAATACCAGCGTTTGATAGATACACTAGCAGGGGTTTTCCTGGGTCACTAAAGGTCTTCGGTGGTGGCTGATGGATCCTTCATTAAAACGTTTATTTTAAGTAATAGTCAAATATTCTACCATACATCTGAATAAAACGAGCAGCTAGCTGAGAAATAGCTTTGTGCTGGTTTCACCTCACTCCAGACTGAACTAAATGATTTTATAGATAATTTACTGCACATTTCTCATATAAATAACCTGAAATTGTGGATTATTAAGATGAAATCTTATTATTATTATTATTATTAAGGCTAAGAGTAAATGATACACTGATTCAGACAGCGACGTCTTGGGAGTTGAGTGTTGGACAGATCAGTTGTCTTAACCATTCATTAAAATGAGTTATGATGTCGTGAATCGGACATTAGCGGATGCGGATTGGGTTCGCTGAAGACCAGTCGTGCCGCTGCATTCTGAATCATTTGTAGAGGTTTGATTGTGTTTGATGGAAGTCCAGCTAGAAGAGCATTGCAGTAGTCCAGTCTAGAAATGACAAGGGCCTGGACAAGAAGTTGTGCAGCATGCTCTGTCAGAAAACACCTGATCTCTCTGATGATGTGCATCACTCATAAATCACAATAACTGATCAAACAAGGCTTTGGCTTGACAAAAATTACTACTGTTGGTGTTTGCAAAGTTTTTGATGCCAAGGACTTCCAATTTAATATGATTAAAATGATCATTATAATAATATTTATATATATATATATATATACAATTCTTGAAAAGCAGTAAAAAGAAATATAAATAAATGAAGTAATTTATAAATGACTACTTTATGTATAGTATTAATTTCTAAATTACTTGATTTATTCCAGTCAAAAAGTATATTTACAAAAAATATAATAAAAAATGCTTTTAAAGAAGTTATCCCTTATGCTGAAATATATATACATATTTTTTATTTGATCAAAATTATAGTAATAATAGTAATATTGTGAAATATTATTACAATGTATCTGTGTGAACTCCAGTCTTTAGTGTCACGTGATAATTCAGAAATGATTCTAACATGCTGATGTGCTGCTAAATGATCAATCATTGGTGGTACTCAATTATTAATAAGGGCTCTTATTATTATTATTATCAATATTGAAAACAGGTTTTGCTGCTTAATGTTTTTTTATTATTGTTTTGTTATATTTTGTAACATGTCTTTTTTGACACTTTTGATCAATTGAATGCATTGTTTAATGCAATAATAATAGTATTATTATTTTTTCAATATATATATATATATATATTTTTTTTTTTTTTTAATGGTAGTATATCATTGTTTCCCAAAAACAAATCATTATTCCTAACCTTTTATGCTACCAATAGTGATATATAATATAAGGTTAGGAATGGTGTGTGTGTGTGTGTGTGTGTGTGTGTGTGTGTGTGTGTGTGTGTGTGTGTGTGTGTGTGTGTGTGTGTGTGTGTGTGTGTGTGTGTGTGTGTGTGTGTGTGTGTGTGTGTGTGTGTGTGTACCTAATATATATACATGTACATACACTCACCGGTCCACCTTTATTAGGTACACCTGTTCAATTGCATGGTAACACAAATAGCTAATCAGCCAATCACATGGCAGTAACTCAATGCATTGAGGATTTGCATCCAGTCTGTCTGGAGTGACATGAAGAAACTGAGCAAACTGAGACCGACTCAATCCACAAGAACTGTGGCAACGTCTCAAGATGCTCCAAGAAACTACCTGCAAAGCTACAGTACTGTTAAAAGTTTTAGCCACTTGTTTAAAAATGCTGTAAAATGAGGATGCTGTCAATAATAAGGTCATGAATAGATTTTCTTTATCAACACTAACTAAATGAAATCAACATTTGGTGTGAGCATCCTTTTGCGTTTAAAGCATCTTTTGGCCTTGGTGCATTTGAGCATATTTTTCTGGTAGCTTTGCAGGAAGGTCTTGACAGTCCTAAAATACAATCCTTGCAGGCCTTTTACAGAGCACAGGTTGCTAGCACCATTGTACACATCCAAAGAAACATGACACTAGTATTTAAACGGCACAGTTTCAGCTCGTGTCTGCTCTCTCTCCTCAGTAAAGCGCTGGCCGATTACTCGCAGCAGTTTGTCGTCTCGGTGGTGCTGGGAAAAGATCTCGTACCCAGGTGAGATTGAGTTAAAAGGCCACCTATCAGATGCTTGCTTGATTTCATTTGTACGTGTCAAAGTGTGGCTATATTTAGAGAGCCTGTTTCTAACTCCTTTTTTCTCACTTCTATTTGTATAATCTGGTTCGTATCACTTCCTGGAATTGTGCTCATGTCGTTTCTGTAGATTGAGTATTCCCAACATGGAAGACTTGAAAAGAAGATTACTAAAAATGGTTTCTAACTGCAGTAAACCAAAGGTAAGATCGTTCACTCATTGTAAATCAGACACTCTGCCTGCCAGTAATACGTTTCTGTCTCTCAGTATAAGATCTTAATGCACGGCTGCTGGTACGAGCTGTTTGGAGGAACTCCTGATGATTTCCCGACGGAGCTGGAGAACTGGCAGGAGGAGGGGCTTAACCAGCCGCTGTTAGGTGAGCAGAGTCTGTTAGTGCACCGCTCGAACACCTACCAGAGCCTGTCATCCGACGACTCGCCCTCGCACCCCACACACCTGCCCCTGTACCTGCCCGGACGCATCCTGCACATCACCGAGGACGGGCCCACTCGCAGGTCAGTGATTTGATCAGGCTTAAAGAGATAGTTCACCCAAAAATCACAATTCTGTCATTAATTACTCCCCCTCATGTCGTTCCAAACCCGTGAGACCTTCGTTCATCTTCAGAACACAAATGAAGATATTTCTGATGCAATCCGTGAGCTCTCAGACAGCACGGATCCTAACACGATCAAGGCTCAGAAACATAGCAAGGACATCGTTAAAATAATCCATGTGACATCAGAGGAGTTCAACCGTAATTTACGAAGCTTTGAGAATACTTTTTGTGCACAAACAATACCAATATAACGACTTCAGCAATTCGTCTCCTCCACGTCACGCACGCATGTACACGGATACGTTGTTTACGTTCAGATCAAAGGACATAGGTTGCAATACGAATATTACGCATACAAACATTTCAGACTCGGTGTGCAAAGACCTTTCAGTAAAAAAAAAAAAGTATTTCTGTGATCAAAGCTGTATTTTCAGCATCATTTGTCCAGTCTTCAGTGTCACATGATCTTCAGAAATCATAATAATATGCTGATTTGATCTTTTATCATTGTCAATAACAGTTGTGGTGCCCAATGTTATTTACTGGAAACTGATATATTTTCCTTTTCAGAATTCTTTCTTAAATAGAAAGTTCAAAAGAACAGCATTTATTTGAAATTTTGTAACATTCTAAATGTCTTAACTGTCACTTTTGATCAATTTAATACATCCTTGATGAGTATTTATTTAAATATACTGACCCAAAACTTTTGAACTGTAATTTATAGGAATATATGTTTTAGGATGGACAGATTCTATATTTATTTTTGAATTTTTTTATATATATATTAAATCATCATGTGATGATGCATATCCTCCTTTTTTGAAACTTGGTTGCAAACCAACAAAACAAATTAGAAAATGAAAACAGTTCCTCTGGAAACAGTGCAAGCAGCTTCTTCTTACTGCACTTGAGTTTAAAACAAAAGACTGGGAGCAAGGAATATGATATAACGTATATGATAATACAGTCTTGATAAAATAGCAGACATACTGTACAAACACCTGAGACGCCATAAAGCAGTCCAACAATGATAACTACACGGATATAAAACTGTAACTTGGTAAATATTGTCTTAATATAATTACTCATATTGATATTTATATTTTCTTGTCTTATTAATAGCCTATCACACTTTATTAATGACTGTAATCATTCAAATAAAAAAATATATAATAAAAACAATTAATGTATGCCTGTTTTTAAAAATAGAATTAAATATAATAGTTAAAAATCATTTCATAAAATATTTTAAAAAAATTTATTCATGTCTGTAATTAAAAATATAATTATTAAACTGTAGTTAATAATTTAAAAATATATAATAAAAAATATAATGTATGCCTGTTTTTAAAAATAGAATTAAATATAATAGTTAAAAATCATTTAATAAAATATTTAAAAAAAAGAATTTATTCATGTCTGTAATTAAAAATATAATTATTAAACTGTTGTTAATAATTTAAAAATATATATAATAAAAAAAGATATGCCTGTTTTTAAAAATATAATTAAATATAATAGTTAAAAATCATTTCATAAAATATTTTAAAAATTAATGTATTCATGTCTGTAATTACAAATATAATTATTAAACTGTAGTTAATAATTTAAAAATATATAATAAAAAAATTATGTATGCCTGTTTTTAAAAATAGAATTAAATAAAATAGTTAAAAATAATTTAATAAAATATATATATATATAAAATTATTCATGTCTGTAATTAAAAATATAATTATTAAACTGTAGTTCATAATTTTAAAATATATAACAAAAACAAATACATTTATTCCTATCTGTAATTTAAACAGTAATTACAAATAATGGTTAAAAAATGTATTAAATAACATTTATTATAATATATTTAAAATATAATTTATTCATGTCTGGAATAAAAAGTAATTAAAAATAATTGTTACAAATAATTTAATAAAATATTTTTAAAAAATAATGTCTGTAATTTACAATATAATCATTAAACTGTAGTTAATAATTTAAAATATATAATAAAACAAATAAATGTATTCATATCTATAATTTAAACAGTAATTACAAATAATGGTTTAAAAATGATTAAATAAAATAATGTACAAAAAGTAATTTATTCATGCCTGGAATACTTTTTGTATTTTATTAAATGAAAAATAATTGTTACAAATAATGAAATATGGGTAGGTGACGTATCAATGTGTCCTACATGATGTTACAGAAAAATGATATAAAAAACAACACAAAAACATTGAAGATAAACCTCTCTCGTGCTATTTGTAACTCTAAGAATGAAGATAGATGTTATTTGTATGTTAGGTTTTTGCTACGTCACCATAGGACACAGTCCAGTTAGTATTTGTCAACTACCCATATATAATAATAAAATGATGAATGTCTTTCTTTCTTAAAATCTTTGCCGTCTCTCTCTCTGCACAGACACTGCTTCTCTCAGGTGAGATACCGTGCCGAGTGGTCGAGCGAGACCTCGTTCCGTAATGTTCTGATCAGCCCGCGGATGATCGCCGATCACATGCCTGACGTGGTTCTGCGTGCGCTGCACAGTCTGACCCGTGAACAGCCGTTTGCTCTCTGCTCGTCCTCCATCAGCAACAGCCACCTGAACGTCATCTGAGCTTGCAGGATTTACTGGACTCCCGTTAGTGTGCCTGCTTTTTAAAGAACCGCCATATATTCCCATCATCCTTAAAAGTTATCATCACATCACATGATTTGCAATGCTGTGTTGTTCAGCTTTAGTTTTTGTGATTGTTCAATGAGGACTCGAGTAAGAATATATCGGTGTACTGGTGGCGTGATGTTTTTGTGATGTATCTTCGCCAAATGAGAATTGGGTGATCAAATGCCATATGAGACTTTGATGCATGGCACCAAGCGCATGAAAACCTTTCTTCTGATGTAGACGACGGTCTCTTCATTTACTCCACTGTTGCCTTTTCAGGATATCATGCGTTTTTCAAAAATAAAAACACTGAGGAAGATGGTCTGTTCCTGTTGCAAAAAGTGAGACTATGAAAAGTGCATGTTTATTTTTGTGGTTCTTGCAAAGTCCAAGTTATATTGGAAACAGAATATAGGTGGTGGTGAAGAAATGAATCCTGGATCTCCTCTGTGTGTGTGTGTGTGTGTGTGTGTGTCTGTCTGTGTGTCTCTGTGTGTGTGTGTGTGTGTGTGTGTGTGTGTGTGTGTCTCTGTGTGTGTGTCTCTGTGTGTGTGTGTCTCTCTGTGTGTGTGTGTCTCTCTGTGTGTGTGTGTGTCTCTGTGTGTGTGTCTCTGTCTGTGTGTGTGTTGTGTGTGTGTGTGTGTGTGTGTGTGTGTGTGTGTGTGTGTGTGTCTCTCTGTGTGTGTGTCTCTCTGTGTGTGTGTGTGTGTGTCTCTGTGTGTGTGTGTGTGTGTGTGTGTGTGTGTGTCTCTCTGTGTGTGTGTGTGTGTGTGTGTGTGTGTGTGTGTGTCTCTCTGTGTGTGTGTGTCTCTCTCTCTGTGTGTGTGTCTCTCTCTCTGTTTTTGTGTGTGTGTGTGTGTGTGTCTCTGTGTGTGTGTGTCTCTCTGTGTGTGTGTGTCTCTCTCTCTCTCTCTGTGTGTGTGTGTAATTTATTTTATAAATATGGAAATAAAAATGAAAAAAATCCACATTCATAACTCTTTATTCATATATATATATACACTCAATTCATAACATAATTCAGTTCACTAAAAAAATATTTTTAAAGCTACTTTCTGTAATGTGTATTTGGTGCGTTTAACAAAATGAGTTTAAATGATCTTTTGGGAGGAATTTCTCAGCCAAATTATCTTTAATTTTGTTTAATAACATTAATTAATCGTCACATCCTGTAAAAACTTCGATTAAAACACTAAATTTATATATAAAATTAAAAAACATAACAAAAATCAACGCTAAAATATATATAAATACGTGTTTATTTATAATCTATATAGTTCGTGAAAGTAGTTTGTAGAACCTGTGATCACTTGTTGATTCCTTCTTGACACGTGCAGAAAATAAAATGTGATTTTCAATCAAAAAGCAATTTTAATGCAGTATTTTTATGCAAATATTTAAACGCCAACTGCTACAGTCAAATAAACCGAGCAGAAAGCATAAGTTGTGAGCTTGTCAACAAACAGCATCGCTCGCGTCTCCCTCCCGCGCGCCGCCCATCGCGCTTCTGGCGCGTGACGTCATCATGTGACACGGCCAGGTCCACTAGTCGTCTCCTGTCGGGAATGTACTTAACCACCGCTGTTTAGTGCGGATTAACCCGGTCAAAAACTGTCCTCGAGGACCGGGTACGGTTAGCCCGGCAACGAAACAGATTTTCTCTCTCTCTTTACGTTGGAGTGGTTTCCTAAAAGTTACTCGTAAATGTAGTCCAACAGCAGCAGACGTCGCGAAGTAAATAGAGGTCTGGACAGTTAGCGAGCGAGCTGCTAGCGAGAGGAGAGCGTCTTAAAGTAAGACTTCCGAGGTCCAGACAGCGGGATAAGACGAGGAAAATGGAGTTAGAGGACGGCGATCTTTACCAGGAGGACCCGGGCTCTTCGGCGATGATGTCCGAGCGGGTGTCCGGCTTGGCGAGCTCCATCTACCGCGAGCTCGAGCGGATGATCGGTAAATACGACGAAGACGTGGTGAAGGAACTTATGCCGCTCGTCGTGGCGGTTCTGGAGAACTTGGACTCGGTGTTCGCGGAGAACCAGGAGCATGAAGTGGAGCTGGAGCTCCTGAAGGAGGACAACGAGCAACTCATGACCCAGTACGAGCGCGAAAAAGCGCTGAGGAAGAGCGCCGAGGAGGTGAGATCCGAGTTTGACAACACGAGTCAAACTAGGCCACTTTAGTCGTTCCTACGAGATTTAAAAGTTCACATCATTACTCACATGTGACAGAGAGAGCCAAAGTAAGACACTGAAGAGAAAATCTACGCACACGGGGGTAAATAAACAGTAAATCTCAGTTTCGGAACAGATTTAACCTCAAGTGTCTGAGGGAAGGTCAGCTGCCTTGATTATCATTATGACTCAATGCAGTCATAAACATGTTTCTCTCAAGTCTGCAATCATAAAGTGTGACACATTGTTTTTTTTCATGCACTGGAGATGTTAGGCTAGTTTGTTTCAATAACTTCTTTCAGACTAGTGGCAAGAAAACTTCCAAAATACATCTTTAAGTGTTTATTTTACTGTGCTTTATCTATTTGCATCTTTATTTGTGACCCTGGACCACAAATTGTATTACATTGAAATTGATATGTCATCTGAAAGCTGTATGTATAATTTGTTATGATAGGACAATATTTGGCTGAGATACAACTATTTGAACATCTGGAATCTGAATGGTGCAAAAAAAATCCAAATATTGAGGAAAATCACCTTTACATTTGTTCAAATGAAGTTCTTAGCAATGCATATTACGTTTTGATATATTTACCTTAGCACATTTACAAAATATCTTCATGGGACATGATCTTTACTTTATATCCTAACGAATTTTGGCATGAACAAAAAATCAATAATTGCAATAAATCAACAAAAATCAAAAAAATCAATAATGCTACTTCTGATTGGTTTTGTGGTCCAGGGTCACAATTCAATACATGCTTTTTAAGGCCATTATTATTATTATTTCTGCTGTACTGTTCCAGAAACTAACTTAAACCAAAATTACAGTTTTGTTTCTATCCGTATAGTGAAGGATTTTACTGCGGGATTTGTTCATATATAATACACCTGAATTATATAACCCTTTAATCCTATAAACATGGTGATTATCTATGTCTTTTCTGTCCGTTGACAGTATTTTGTGATTCATAGAGTGACAAAAAAGACTGTCAACAAAAACAAACAAGAAGTTTGACTCTGGCTTTATCCAGTGGTCAGCTTCTGGACACATATGCAAATTAGCGCATATGTAAATTAAGCATTGTCTAATTAACTATCTAAACATACAATTTTTAGAAAACTATTAATACCAAACTATTTTCTTAATGTACTGTGATTAATCAGCTGAGCAAGTGGTCGATTAATTAATATTTTATTTTACATTTACACCGAATCTACTTTCCTACTAGTTTATCTCCAAATCTGTTCAAACTATATAACAGCACCCAGTCCTATTTGATCACAGCTGAAGCGGTTCATAAAACGCCTCTTAGAAAGCCTTTATCAGGGGATTTCAAAACGATGAGGAAGTCTTTTTAGTTATCACGTCTTTGGCTGTAAATGGCTCTTTGTGAGTGCAGTCTCTATCAAAGTCCTTATCCAGTATTTAATGCATGGGTCAGAAGGTGTTCGGGTTCACCTGACAATGACCGGACGATGCGGAGACCAGCATTGGCTCATTGTCACGCGTAAAGTGCCATGTACTGTGAGCAAAGGGACAAACCCCACAGAGTCTAAGTATAGCCGGCTAAACTATGATTATGTCAGAAATAGACTCATGCAGAATGTTTCCAGTGGTCGCATTACTTCTGCATTATTTCTCTTTGGATGTGTCATGTAAGGAAGGGAAGCGTCTCGCTCATGCTTGCAGGTGTGACACACCTAATAGTTATCAGGTCGAGCAAGCCGTGTCTTGTTTGTGTCAGCTAAACACTCTTAATTTTCCATGTGTGACATAACTTTATGACTCTCAGCTGTGGTTGTAAGTGCTTTAGTCTACGCTGAAGGACTTTTGGAGCATTGGGATATTAACAGGACAGTGGAAATATGCAAGTGCAATGAATCTAATGCATTTATGGTCCGCTTGAAAATATTTATTTTTAGAGGAATGTGTACTAAATCACAGCTTTGGCATTTAAATGCACAGAGGATGTTTGCTGTCCTGCACACATATTAAATCAAACACTAATAACCATAACCTATCAGTCTGTTTTGGCTTGAACACAGTTTGAATAATTTTAATGCCCCATGTTTTCAAATGTAAAAGTTGGTCAGGCAGTGAATCAGTGAATCGCCAACACTATATGCTTCAGATGGCTCTGAACAATAACGTCTGTCAGTGACATCATATCATATAAACAACAGGTCAATATTTACACTAATTTAAGTTTCAAGAGCCTTAGGTTCACAACACATGCTTGATTTTGAGATAACATCACTGAAAGTAATGATAAGCTGCTCAGTGAGTGAGTCAGATGTTGATTCAGTGACTGATTCAGTGATTCATTCAGAGAATGATTCATCAGATTACAAACAGTGTTTAGTTAATGTTTCGCATACAGAGTCGATGAACAGCTCATAATGAATACAAATAAATAGAAAAAAATAATGTATACAATTATAATATAATTATACTAACTGATATCAGAGAACTGTGAACATGAACAAATGCATTGTTAAATTATTGAGATATTAACCTGAAATGTTAGGGGGTACTTAAAGTAAATATTATGTCTCAGCTTTCATAAAGGTTTGGAAATTCCTGCTTTACAATAAATATCTTCTAAGAAAGATTTGTTTGTGAATCAGACTACACTGGTCACGTTGCAAGCACAGACCACTAGAACAACTATATGCTATATCTATAAACTATATATTTTTATGAAATTCATTTCAGACTGCAAACAATTCACAGATTGGGTACAATATTATTTATTTAGGTAGTTAGTCAATGCTGTAAATTTAGTAGCGTCTCCATTGAAAAGCACTGCTACTGGAGACAGTATTTTGCAGCTTTACTTATTTAAAACATTTTTCTTTAGCTGCCGTCAAACTGCTAATATGCCAGCGGCTGGACTTCTCACTTAAGTCACCTGTTTGTTAGGAAACCAGAGAGACGCTGCCGTATGAATGCACTCCTCTGAGACGGGTTCACTTTCAGCTCATGTGACTCTTTGTTGGGAGCGAGTGAAGTGAAAAGCCTGCCGTATGAGCATGTGTTCCTCTTTAAAGTCCAGGTCCGTCCCGATGCTGCCCAGGAGTCGTCTGTGCTTTCACTCCAAACACACTGAACACATACAGTACGAGCTTGAATCACAGTAGAAATGTCCAAGGAAGAGACAAGGAGACTAATATTACAAATCATTTGAACTGACCTCTGATGAGAGATTCAACTTATGTTTGTGTGCTCGTAGTGATGTTCATTAATAATCGTTTTAACGAAACCCCCAATTTTGGGAGGGCAACTTTTCTTCTATAAAATAGGGATGTACAAACTACTCAATTAGTCATGATGCATCACTATTATTAATTTAGGGCTCTATGAAATTCGTTTTGTTTCTCTCAAATTCCATTTAACTTTTATTTATTTTTTTTATTCCATTTTTCACTTTAATTTTTTTTGTGGATTCCATTTTAATGTAATATAATTGAATACAAATTGTTGTCTAATAATTTGAATTGATCAAATACATTATTCTGGATTCTGTTTTATGAAGTAATGCAAATTTATTATCAAAAATGTCTATAATCAAATGAAAGCATAACATTTTAACAACTCAATTAAATATTTTAAAATGTAATCATATCAAATGATAAATTTGTAATTTTATTTTTGGCTAGTAAAGTGCTGCACAATAGATTCTGTTGAAATTAAAACATGGAAGAAAAATTGTGATATTCCTGTAGAATAATGTTTTAATGAATAGTTATTATTATTGCCTTGAGAAACAATAATAAATGCTTTAAGAGTACATTTCTGTCATCATCTTTGAGTTAAACTGAACTTTAGTTCACTCAGATATGTTGGCGGGTTGTAGTGAAGATCTGTGTGTGTATCTGCCGCTAGTTTTCTCTAATGATTAATGGTGAAACTCACAGAACAGCTCTGGAGATGAAGTTCATGTGACTTCAGGTTTCAATAAGTCATTTTTTGCTTTAATATTAACAGACCCTAGTCCATATTGCAATCTGATTGTGTAACAATCTACAGCCCAATTTTTGCCCAACTTTAACTTCTGTGACGTTCTGCACTGTAATTTCCATTTTATAACTGGATTCTGTCTTCATTTTCTGCTTGATGAAAATGATCGGGCCCTAAATAATTGCACCTCTGTTTAATTTGCTTGATTGCTGTCGTATTGACAGACTTTGACCGTGAGATGATGATGATGATGAATCAGTATCTGAAGGGATGCTGTATTCTGAGTGTTCATTGTACCGTAGCTGTGCTTTCGTTCGGGAGTTGTTTAAATTCATGGCGGTTACTGTAATCCTGTGTCTCTGTGCATGTTAAAACCAGATGAATTGTTAATGTGACAACCTGATTACAGCTTGAGTGAGTTAGCGCTTTACTGTCAAACGAGTTTCACGTTTGTGAGAACATCGCTGAAGTGCCCCAGGAGTCTTAAACCCCAAACTCTTCTGTTTTCCTCATGCGGTATCAGATAGTTTTCCTCTCATTGCCAGGGAGCTTTTATGGCACACTGTAGGGTATACATCATAGGAGTTATCAATATTCACTGTATTGATTGGGCGATTGATTGTGTCCGAGTGCAATTCATAATGCACTGCAATCTCAATGCTACAGTAACATAGGACTGTTACGGATATTAACCCTAAATGATTTAAATGTAGAGCATGTGTATGATAAATAAAAACCCAGAAACTAGATGAGGTCAAATAAACCCTCCATATGAATTGATGTCATCTTGATTTTTGATGAAAATAAATCCGATTGTAAATAAACGCAATACATCTGATTGTTCTCAGACAATCATGATTAATAATTATTATTTTTGTTAATAATTTGAGCAAAATGACCATGATTGTCTTTGTGCTGGCCTAATAAAGTCAGTTTTGTCTGCCAATCGTTTGAAGAGGATCTTGCTGGGCACGTTAGGTTATATAAACATGTTCATATGTCCCTGAATAATGATGCATCTTCTTAATGGCACAGATATTTGACTTCAACTCCGTCACCCCCTTAAAGACTGTTTATTACTGCCATAACGCAAGAGCCGTGTGAAGCATGGACAATAGTGTGATTGCAGTGCATCGGTCACACATTCAAGTCTGTATTTGTGTATTTTGCCTAAGGTTTGTGTTTGTAGACTCTGGAAGGAAATGTCAGGGAAGGGCTTTGAATGTACCGGAAGAGGAGCTTCCGGAGTTCCTTTCTTCAGTCAGGATATTTCCAAGACTCTCGCTCTTTTCTTCTCCGTTCCTGAAGTTACTTAACAGCAATTAGACTTCAACGTGTGCCAATCTTACAGTCGTGAGACAAGGAAGTCGTGGCCTAATGGTTAGAGAGTCGGACTCGCAATCCAAAGGTTGGGGGTTTGAGTCTCAGGCCGGCAGGAATTGTAGATGGGGGGGAATGTCCAGCACTCAATACCATGACTGAGGTGCCCTTAAGCAAGGCATCGAACCCCAGCTGTTCACCCCAACAAGGCATCGAACTGTGTGTTCACGGTGTGTGTGTGTTCACGGTGTGTGTGTGTGTTCACGGTGTGTGTGTGTGTGTGTTCACGGTGTGTGTGTGTGTGTGTTCACGGTGTGTGTGTGTGTGTTCACGGTGTGTGTGTGTGTGTGTTCACGGTGTGTGTGTGTGTGTGTGTGTGTGTGTGTGTGTGTGTGTGTTCACGGTGTGTGTGTGTTCACGGTGTGTGTGTGTGTGTGTGTGTGTGTGTTCACGGTGTGTGTGTGTGTGTTCACGGTGTGTGTGTGTGTGTGTGCACTTTGGATGGGTTAAATGCAGAGCACAAATTGGTCACCATACTTGTCATATGTCGTTTGTCACTTCATTAGTCTTCAATATATTTCAATAGAAAATGCTTAACTCTGTCAGCCTTGTTTCCTATACGCTTTCTTAAAAGTTTATTAACCCTATAAAGCTACAGTATACATTAATTTCTAAAGCCTCTACATTATTGACATGATAACTGATAAACGTGTTGCACACGATCAACTCCATGCCTTCTGTTGTCTTATTGATAGTTCTTGTTTTATGAAGTAAATGGTCTTTTAGTGTAATAGTACAATCGTCCACCTTCAGCTGGTGCTTCACGTGTCTTTTTGTTGTCAAATCTTTACTTATTTTTACAAGTAATCATCAGAATAACTGTAGTAACATTTCCAGATGAACACGTACTGGACTGAAGCAGCTCAGCTTTACTTGATTCTCCATCAATCATGTTTTAGTCTTAAATCTGATCATCAGGATATTTTGTTATTTCACTGTTCCTCAGCGGAGGAACGATCTTCATCACATCTTCTGAGGAGCGTTTATTACTTTCACTGTTCCTCAGCGGAGGAATGATCTTCATCACATCTTCTGAGGAGCGTTTGTTACTTTCACTGTTCCTCAGCGGAGGAATGATCTTCATCAGGATCTTCTGAGGAGCGTTTGTTACTTTCACTGTTCCTCAGCGGAGGAATGATCTTCATCAGGATCTTCTGAGGAGCGTTTGTTTCTTTCACTGTTCCTCAGCGGAGGAATGATCTTCATCACATCTTCTGAGGAGCGTTTGTTACTTTCACTGTTCCTCAGCGGAGGAATGATCTTCATCACATCTTCTGAGGAGCGTTTGTTACTTTCACTGTTCCTCAGCGGAGGAATGATCTTCATCAGGATCTTCTGAGGAGCGTTTGTTACTTTCACTGTTCCTCAGCGGAGGAATGATCTTCATCACATCTTCTGAGGAGCGTTTGTTACTTTCACTGTTCCTCAGCGGAGGAATGATCTTCATCACATCTTCTGAGGAGCGTTTATTACTTTCACTGTTCCTCAGCGGAGGAATGATCTTCATCACATCTTCTGAGGAGCGTTTGTTTCTTTCACTGTTCCTCAGCGGAGGAATGATCTTCATCACATCTTCTGAGGAGGCGTTTGTTACTTTCACTGTTCCTCAGCGGAGGAATGATCTTCATCACATCTTCTGAGGAGCGTTTGTTACTTTCACTGTTCCTCAGCGGAGGAATGATCTTCATCACATCTTCTGAGGAGCGTTTATTTCTTCATCTCTCAATCAGCATTGCATTGTTTTGATTGTTTTGATATATCATTTTATGTCTTCTATACTGTTGTAAAGATCTCATTGATTTACATTATAAGTGATCAGAATTTCATCACTTTAACCATATGAATATCAGCATCTGCACCAACAAACTGCGTATTTTTGCTCGGCTTAATCTCTGAATAACATTGTTTTTACCTCCATATACTCATTGTTAAACTAAATGAGCCATAAAAGCCTGATGGATCAAATATGATACTCAACAAAAAACCTATGCAATCTTTTTTCTTCTTAACAATAAGAAGTTCACGAGGACCACCATTGATAGCCATTATTCCAGATTTAAGCATTTCTCATTGCTTTTAATGCATGTTTGCTAGATGCATCACCCTGTCCATGCCTAACCCCGTTCAGAGTCAATGAACCCATGCATGACGCTCAGCTCAGATAACCGAAGCGAGGAGCTCCCGTGCTCAGAGCGAAACCCCGCTAGCACAGCGTGTCTCGTGGCCGTTATGAGCGATGGCTCTGAGCCCCGGAGGAAGTGCAATGAAGGCGCAGTTGACTTAAAGAGCGCTCTATCAATAGAGTGGCGCTACACAGCAGCCTCTATCTGTGGCGGCACAATGGGGATATTATGTGGAGCGGAGAGACTGAAGTCTGTATGCAGCAGATGCTCTTCCTCTGCTCAGCTGTCATATGAGCGCTGTCCTCCGGATCATATGATGAACGCGGATGCTTTCACAAGCCTGTGGCGCTTCGGCCGCTGTCAAGCTGTTCAAAGTGGCTTTCTGTCAGACGCATAAGGACTTCCTTCGAAATTACAAACATCAGACCTGTCGTGTAGAGGAGAAGAACACGTCCATTATGTGTGTTTTAAAATGTGTCTTTATAAATCCAGACTCCTGTGCTCTGTGCGCTAATGCCTTTTGTATTATATTTTGCTCCAGTTTGCTCCAAAGTGTCTGCGTATCCCATACAAACTGTGCATGTAGTTTCTTGACCTGTATAATCCGTCTTAGCATCCTTTCTTTTAGGGCTGCATGATGAATCGTGATTATGATTTCTGCTTCTAGATTTATTAACCATAATCGCCTGCAATGTTTTCCCATTGGCTATTTATTCTGAAATAGTTTCATTTTAATTTGGCATTTGCGTATATTGATAACGAGCCTCTGCAAGCTTTCATGGCTGCCAGATGTCAAGCGTTTAAATCCCAAATCAGAGCTTTTTATAATAAATTGATACATTTTCTGCACAGTGGATTACTTAATCTTCCCAACCTGGCAACCATGCGCACATGCTCTCTCTACATTACGGAGAAAAACCCACTGATGAGCTGAAAACACAGCAAACATGTAAGCGTCGATCACATCATATTCTGCTTGAATAAATATGTAATACAACCAATACATGTTTTGCCGTCTGCTGCAACTAAATGACAATGACCATCCGTTCGTGACCAACCATTTAGCAGTGAGTGACTTCCCTTTAGTGTTTTAAAGCCACTCTGTTATTACAAAGACCAATTATCCAGATCACCTTTGCTTTTCATCAGTATTTGGATGATGTCGGTGTATTGCTCATGTATGACAGGGTGGTTTTTCAGATGGAAATTCATAAGCAGTCATATGATAGCTGATGTTTCAGTGCAGATGTGTGGTGTTACCCATAATACCTCAGATCACTGCCTGATTAATGATGAGCCACATGCAGACTGATGAGAATTTCCAGAGATTAGAGGTGGCATAAATACAGTAATTAGTCTTAAGTATATATTAAATAATGATGTTGTGGTTGGTAGTGTTTTTGAAAGACTACATATATCTGGTAAAGATACGATGAAATATTATTACACCTTAAAATAATGTTTTTCTGTGTGAATATACATATAGTGAAATGCAATTTATAGCTGTGAATTTTCAACAATTTCTCCAGTCTTCAGTGTCACATGATCCTTCAGAAATCATAATAATATGCTAATTCAGAAAACATTTTCTGTTATATTATCAATGTTGAAAACGGTTGTGCTGACGAATACTTTTGTGGAAACTGATACATTTTATTTTTCAAGATTCACCGATGAATAGAAATGTCAGAATTTATTTGAAATAAAAATATTTTGTAACAACATAAATGTCATATTTGTTCAATTGAACACATCCTTGCTGAAATAAACTAACCACAAAATCTCCTGTATATCTGTAACTGCATATATGCTCAAGTGATTGAAGTCTTGTTGTAGATGTAAAATGATGCTGTATTTGTCCTCACATGAATCTTGTGAGCGGTGGTAGGAGGTTAAGGGGTTCAGTCAGAGGAGTCTCAGTGAAGACGTGTTGATCATAAGATGCTCTCTGATGTCCCCGGGGCCTGCAGCACAGAACGGCTTTTATCTGCAGATACTCTTCTGTCTGTGTGAAGTTAAAGGCGATGGCTTGATAATATCATCAGGTACACTCATGTGAGCTGCAGCACAGACTGAGGTTTGATGATCCAAATGAAAAGCTTTGAGCTGATAAATGTACGTGCTTCACATTTTTAGGGGTGATGATAAGATGTTGTTCTGCTGTTTCTTATGAGTTTAACCCTCTTGTGTTCTTATCTTACGTGATCCTCTGCAGGCAAAATAGAAAGATTAACTTGTTTTAAAAATGAAAATAAAGTACTATATTCTGTTGTAGTAATGTTAAATCTTTAATATTTTGAAGGGATGTCATGGTACTAGACAATATTCCCTTCTAAATTATGCAACATTTATTTCTGTATTCCATAAATTAATATTATAATTATATTTTTAGAATACGTTTTTGTACAATTTTAAGTTCATAAATTGCAAAATTTAGCTATATGTACACATAGGGCTGTGTAGAATGATGTGCTGTGAGTGTTTTCAGAGAATTACTTTTATTAGGTTTTTGTTTGAATATATATATTTAGACATTCATACATTTAGATAAAACATTTATACATTTTTTTATTTATATATATGTGTGTGTATATATCTGTGTGTGTGTGTACAGTATATGCATGCTTGAATACTTACTTGATGCATAATGAAGTCTTTTCAGTCACTTTTTTTCAAGAACAAATCCAGTCATTTGTAATATTTTGTTATTTATATTTTTGGGCAATTTCAGCTAGTAATGCGATTGTAAATATACCATATTTGGCATCTATGCTTAATTTATTTAGTATTTCATGTGGAGGACATTAATTGTCAAATAGTGTGTGTGTGTGTCTTTGTGTGTGAGAGAGAGAAGCATTTAATGTTCTGCCCGTGGACTTGCACCCCCCTCAATGCACACAGCAAACACAAACAATGGCGGTTAGCACAGTTATTAGTGTTGTGGTCCATTGCACCGTGTTGCTGCAGGGTTTGGGTGACATCGATCTAACAATAGAGGTGAGGACATGCTGTGTGTTTTGGAGTCTGGAAGGAGGGGAAATCCTTTCAGCTGCCCTCGTACACACAGACCTCGCCCATCACTGGTGTTCATCTGTGGCATGTGAAATAGGAATGAGTAAGCCTCTGAGTCACTGCCTCTCTGATCAAATGTGCTGAAACTTTCCAGCAGCTGTTGGTCCTCTAGACTCCAGCCACTGCTGGGATTTCATCTTTGTGTCTCTGCTGAAAGAGTTGATAATGACCCCTGGTTCACATCCCACTCGGACTCCACTGACTGCTGTTGACCTTCTGTTTTCACTTGACTCTTATGTGCTCCAGAGACCTGACCCTGCTGTTTGTGCATGATGAGCTATGTATGTGTGGCTGGCCAAAACGCTGAATAAGTGGCTGAAGTGATGTTTGAAAATCATTTATTTTTTGACCATGCATATTGGGGTTTAACAAGTCTCATTTGTATTCCTCAAATACACACAAAAAAAACTAAGAAAATCCGCTTTATTTTTTTATTCATCAAGGATGCAATAAATTGCTCGAAAGTGACAGTAAAGACATTTATAATGCTACAAAACAGTTCTATTCCAAATAAATGCTGTTCTTTTGAACTTCCTCTTCATTAAAGAATCCTGAAAAATTAAATGTATCACAGTTTCCACAAAAATATTAAGCGGCACAACTGTTTTCACCATTGATGATAATGAGAGAGGTTTATTGAGCAGAAATCATTCTAATATGCTGATTTTCTGAATGATCATGTGACGCTAAAGACTGGAATGATGCTGAAAATTGATCTTTGATCACATAAATAAATTAAGTTTTATACTATATTTACATAGAAAACATATCTTTTAAATTGCAAAAATATTTCAGAATATTTTGCCAAGTAAATGCAGCCTTGTTGACCACAAGTAGACTTATATCAAAATGTTAAAAATGAACCATATCTCCGTGTGAAACCTCTCTTCTGTCTCCTCTAGAGATATATTGAGTATGAGGATTCTCAAGAGCAGGAAAAGAAAGATCTTCAAAGCCGTGTGCAGATGCTGGAGGCTCAAACCAGACAGATGGAGCTCAAGACCAAGAACTGCGCAGACCAGAGTAAGTTACCGTGTTACCTCACCTCCGCTCTTCAGGACCAGATGATGCTCAATATCCACAAATCATTCAAATATGAGCTTGCATCAAAATTAAAAAGCTGATTTGACGCTGTCCTTATGGTGTTTTAATAACCGAGACGATTTTTTAAAAGTTGTACATAAGACTGTTTAACAAGAAAATGTGAAAAAGAGTTCAAATTCTTTCAATGGAAATCTTACTTCAATTTTATTTGTGTTGTAAAAACATTATTAGTCTGTATTATATTGGTGTATATCCATGAAAATGATTGTAGATGGTTTAAGTATGAATTTAATATATACTTTCTCCATGTAATGAAACATTGTGTAAAATAGTGTTTTCATATCCAGCTTATCGCTGATACACAATATTATCGTGCTTAATTATTTATTTACTTAGTTTCATTGCCAGAAAGGGAACTCCAGAGTAAGGCTAAAAACAGCCTAATGTTTTTAATACGATTTTTTTTTTTTTCAATAAAAACTTTAAGTTACTAATCATAATGCTTACATTTCCTCAAAAGGAGCAAAGAACATTTACATTACTAAAGCACATCATCACTGTCTAGTGTGAGTTTATGCACTTTAAAAAAACACTCCCGTTATAATCCGTGAAGCCGTCCACACTGTATGATGAATAAATCTCTTATACTTGAATCGTGTGTACTTCTGCATGGTCAGAATTCAGTCAGCGAGCGCTGAACAACACAACTCTGCTGTTTCAGCGATGACTCATCTGAACGCCTCTCTTTGCATTCATAAGGTGAGGAATAATTAACTCCGGACCTGTTTAATTATTAGAAAAATAATGCACACCCGAGCTGGTGATGGGGACATGAAGTGGAGTGGCTGCCGTGGCTTTATTTGTCTGGCAGTGGCAGCAGCATTAAAATTTCAATGTTTAAAAAATCTGACTTTATTTTTGCAATTCTGAGATTATATCTCCCAATTCTGATAAGAAACATCAACTCGTCATTCTCTCTTTTGAGTTATATCCCACACATCTGGCTTTTTCCCCCTCAGAATGGACAAACTCGCTATTGTGGAGTTAAATCGAGTTCTAAAGTCCGAAATACGAAATATAAAGTTGCATTTGCGAGACAAAAAGTCTCAAAAAAGAATTGTGAGACCAAATAGGTAACGTTAAATTATAATGTTATAGGTTTAAATAGGGAATGTATTATATTTGCCCTACAGTTACAGCATGAAATACTATGAACTGTATATGTAAATATTGTTTAAATCAAATGAATGCTTTAAAAGTAAAGTAATCATAGCAGGTTTCATTCATTAGTCTGTCCGTTTAAACGTCAGCGTTTAGCTTCAAATGGCGTTTTTGACGACAGTATTCTATAAAAATGATTTCTATTCTGACATCCAAAGATTCTGACATCCATCTATTCTGACATCTTTCCCATTCACTCCGCTTGTTACCGTGTGTTTCTGCCCCACATTACACGCACAGCTGCGAGTGACGTCTACATGAAATTGGTCTATAACTCAACATAATAGTGTGTGATTGGTTATAACGCGCAACACTGTAAAATGTTGGAACAATGGAAGAAATTGCCTAAGCCCTAATATTAATTGGATGGTATTAATAAAATACCATGAATATATTGATAACAATGTTAATTTAAATCCTGCAGCAGAACTGATGCATCTACATTTTTACACTCTCTGTATCAAGATATACACTGAATATCCTCAAAGACAGTCAAAATATTGAGATGCAATTCTATTTTAGCTGTCTTTTTTTTTTTTTTTAAGCAGACGCTTTTATCCAAAGTGACTTACAAATGAGGACATTATAGAAGCAATCAAAACCAACAACAACTTTATTTTAGAAAACTAGTATGTAAAATATAGAAAAATTATACTTAGTGTAAGTTTTACAAGAAAAGCTAGCAGTTAGAGAATAAATATGCTATTGATAGAGGGTCAAATGTGTGTTTTTTAATAAAAAAAAGACAGTTTAGATTAAATAAAATTAGAATAGAGAGTGCTAGAGTTCGAGGGTCAAATAAAGATGTGTTTTAGCATTTCTTGAAGATAGATAAGGATTCAGCTGCTGGATTGAGTTCAGGTCGTTCCACCAGATGGGAACAGTTAATGAAAAAGTCTGTGAAAGGGATTTCGTGCCTCTTTGGGATGGTACAGTAATGCGTCGTTCACTTGCAGAGGGCATATAAGTCTGAAGTAATGAATTTAGGTAAAGGGGGGCAGAACCAGAGGTGGTTCTGTAGGCAAACATTAATGCAGAGTGCTGTTCTCTAGAGAAGTCTTCATAAATCAGCTGGAAAATGCTCCCTATTTTTGGATATGGTGTTCAGCAGATGAACTCCTATCTGAAGCGAGACTAAGCTTTCGTTCTCTGGAATACCTGATCACACTCGGTCTGAGAATCACACGCAGTGTTGGGCTGTGAATGGGCTGAGCTGGATTACAGCTTAAGGGCCGCTGAACTCGCCCACATGATGGCTGGATGACCGTGTTTACGCCCAGGCGCCGCTCCAGGTGGGCGGCACGTTACGTAAACACATCTAGTGAATGCCATCCGTTCTGAATGAGGATTAAAAACATGTTCCCTGTATTTATGACATTGTGTTTGTGAAAGAACTTCCCATTTTGTGGTTAACGCAAATGCTTTTCTATTTCCCTACTGTAACCGTACACTTGTTAAGTTGTCAGTGAGTCTGAGGATTTTACAGTTTGATGTATTGGAGAAGTGTGTGTGTGTGTGATGAACGGCTGTCATGCACACACTTTCATTCTCTCACTGTGAGCAAAACTTACTTCAATTGTATTTGTGTTGTAAAAAAAGATTATTAGTCTTTATTATATTGGTGTATATCCACTCTCATACTCTCATTTCCATATTACTTGTTATATGCCTAGATGTATATCAAGCAAACCAACCCTATGAAGCCTTGATATTATCTAAATGGTAGTTTTGAATTTTGACTTTTAATTAGATTTCTTTCCCCCCAGTCACATGAACTATAATTATGACCAATCCACTTTTGTTGCCATGCAGATTGAAAATGTTTAATGCAAAAAAAGTCGACTCATTAGTAGGGCTGTGACGGTATTGATTTTTTCTCACCGCGGTGAAGCAGCACCAAATATCGCGGTTTGGCGGTTAATCGACGACTTCCACTTTTTTCCCAAGTAAAAACGTGGTCGCACTTGTGCAAATGCATGGTCTGCTGCTCCAAAGTTTCTGCTTCATATAGCGTGCGCTGCAGAGCCACGGCACATTGTAGCAGGAGTCAGATTTCACTGATCACGTGGAGAGATGCACTTTCAGCGGGAGCGCTTCGTGGGTAGAGCTACACTCACTGCATCAGCACGAGCGCGAAGGTGCACAGCCGACTAAGCAACGGAGGATTTGGTTTTCAAACTAAAGTAAAAGACTGCTTCTTAAACCAGAGAAGGTGACACAAATAACACTGATGAAAAAGAACGGGTTGAATGTTGAACACTTTCGTTACCATATAGCTATAAACTAGATTAATCAATGCATGCTGATTCACTTTTATCATAATGTTGTTTAAAAAAAAAAAGTGTGACCAGTGGGAAGAATGAGCAGAGCCCTGAATGACTTGATCAAGAACGCATGCAGCTTGTAAATTAATAATAATAAAGTCGTCGTCTTTATTCTTAAAACAGCTAATTAAATTAACAATAATAACAAAATAATATTATTCTCTATAACTTTTTTTATATATATATCTTCTGAGTTTAATAGGAATTATGGAACATTCTTTGTCATCGTTTGTAACCCATTCTTTGTACAACAAATTATTAAAAGAATAACAACCTGAGCAAGCTGCAGAAACAAGCCAAGCTCAACATGCCCCATGCTTAGTTCTGGTGAGGTGTGTTCTTTAGACATTGTTTTTCGGGTAAGACTCCGTGGATATAAACGCACTTGTCAAAACGCAACGTGTTGCAAAATGTGTTTGTTGAAACGGAGAGGTTATAACAGCAAATTAGCATGTAATTAATATTATTTGACTATTCGTTAGGCTACATTTATAATAACAAACTTTTTAAAGTGCAAAATAAAAGAGGCTTTTTCTTCTTCCCGACTGCCTCACAAATATATCTTGTTTCCAGAATCTCACAATTACATTTCCTCTACAGAAAGAGAGAGATAACAAATACAAATGTAGTCTGCACAAAATGTATTTTATTATAGGCTATTTATTTTATTCGTCTTGTCCAGAATCAAATTAGTTTTACATTTTGTTGTCAACATAATAATGTGTCGCAGAGAAAAAAAAAAAAATAATAATGTAGGCAAGTTTGTAAAAAAATTTAAAAATTGCATATTTGTTATTTTTATTCTTCTTGTCAAAATACAAAATTTGTTTAACCTTTTGATGTCAACACGGAAAAGTGTCGCAGAGAGAAAAAAAAGACATCTGTCATTTAAATTTATATGTTGCAAAATTAAATCTTTTTCATGAAACCAAACAATTGAACTTCCCTGAGAAGAATGTCCCGAGTCAGACTTGCCTGGCCTGGGTTTCTTCGCAGTAAACTGACCATTTTGCAGTCGCAGTTGAAGAATCCACGCTGTGCTTCATCCTTATTCTGCTCTGTCACTCATGGAAAAGGCTTTAGGCAAAACCCTGCCGTGCTGCCCCCACTTCACTCAAATACGATTTTAAAGATGCAAGTGAAAGATTGGATAATTTGTTTATTGACACAAGTACATTAAAATAAAAGCAAGCACGGGCATGTTTTGATTATTATTTTTTCCCCTACTGCAATGTATAATAAATAACAACTAAAGCGGCAAAAACAGTGCACAGATATTAGCAGTCAGGGCTTAATCTGAACAAACCCGGTCCGGATCAGCACCTCCGAACTCCGATCATCTCATCTGACGGATCCTCTTCCTCCAGTGAAATACGTTTGTGTCAGGATTATTGTAGTTGTGCATTTTTAAATTCGTTTTGTTTATTTTTTATATTGCTTTCAATTTTCAAAGTCAGTGGCACAGGGAACTGCTCTCACCATAAGAGAAGGCAAAATATCTGCGCACTCAATGCAAATGCAAACTCTGGGTTGCTGCGACTGTCCTATGATCGGGTACACAAAAACTACCCAAACATTAAAAAAAATGTTTAATAAAATAACCGTGATTTTTAGAGTATATGTGCACACTATAAAATGAACTGGAGCAAGCTGGTGATCACTTAAGTGCGTCAACCGAGTGATTGCGCGAATGATCGTTACCTCTCCATCATCTGATGTGAATCCATCACCCCGCTTTAATACACAATTTAAACACTGTATATGATAAAATAATACATACATTAGGCTACATACAAAGGAATTCATGTCTGGATAGTTTTCGTTTTGATTACATTTATGAATGTATATTAGTATGTTTGTATTAGTATGTTTTGCAGCCTATTGATGACGCGCAGTTGGGGGGCGGCGCGGGAGCGGCATTACTATGAAGCAAATTTGATTTAGATGTAGAATAACTAAGCGGTGATAACGAATGCCCAAAAGATAAAGTACAAATATCTGTCCCTTTGCCCCCTGACTGTGTTGCTGCCGAGGCAACTGCCTTGTTCGCCTAGATGCACATGCAGATCGCCTGTTCTGTCAGGGTGGCGTTATGCACATGCTGCGCACTGTGCGCAATAAAACACATGAGACAGAAGCACTGGTGCGTGCGTGCAGCGCGTGAGCGACAAGAGGGAGTAAAAACACAGATATGCTGTTCTGAAAGGATGTTGGGAATGGGATATTGTTAGACCGCCCGCTCCCGTTCAAATCACACCAGAGTTACCGACCGTTACAGTGTTTTATTCCCGCGTTGCAAGAAATCTGCTCGGGTCTCGCGAAAAAAAGTGCGGTGATGACGGTGATGACCTCAACACCGCGGTTGGCATCTCATTACCGCGGTGAAGCGGTAATGCGGTTATCGTCACAGCCCTACTCATTAGTCAAGGCAGGAAGTTAGAAAGAATGATATTTAATAATTTCTGTTTGCAAGCAGCTACAATACAGTTCAAAAGTTTGTATTCAGTCAGATTTTTTTTTTAAAGAAAATAAGTACTTTTGTTCATCAAGGATGCATTAAATTGATCAAAAGACAGTCATTAATGTCAGTAAAGACATTTGTAATGTTACAAATGTAAATAAATGCTGTTTTTTACTTTCTATTCATCAAAGAAAAATAAAATGCATCAGTTTCCACACAAAAAAAAGTCAGCAGTATTGCGGTTTTAAACATTGATGATAATAAAAATCAGCATATTACAATAATTTCTGAAGGATCATGTGAACTTTGCATCACATTTAAAAGTATTTTCACATAGAAAACAGCTACTTTATTGTACAATATTACTGATTATACTGTGTTTTTGATCAAATAAATGCAGCCTTGGTGAGCAGAAGAGACTTTCAAAAACACATCTTACTGAAATAAATTAAGAAATTGGAATAAATTATTAGTTTTTCTATAATATTTTAATACTATAAAAATGCTGAGTGATGACATGAACAGAGTCTATTCACTGATATAAACTAATCCTGTCAACTCTAACTTGCCTTGTAAAGTTAACATCAGAGATGAGGATCCTGAAACTAGTGTAAAGACCGCTTTTAGGAAGCTTGATAGTCATTAATCATCATATTCACCAAGTGGCTTTATTTATTTGATATCGCCAGTAACTCCTCTTGAATATTTGATATCACTTCACCTCTGTATTTACATGCATTTATTAGCAGTAAAATCAAACATGATGTAATGAAGGCTTCCTCTTATTTAAGGAGTGATAGGGTTCGGCTCTGATTGAGGATGATGATGATGCACCACAGGAACTTCTGCTCTCGCTCATCCTCCTTCCTTTAATTCACAGTCATCAGGTCACATGGGGTTTCTCTCAGTTTCACACCACATGTCCAGCTATGAGACGCGTTCCTTATCTGACCTCCTCTGAGATGACATGACGGCTTGTATAGTTGTAACACCCTGTGTTGAGTTTTTAGTGTACGGAAGACACACGTTTTCTGGATCGGTTTTATTTCTGTTGCTCTACCGCCCCCTTCTGGCTGTGTGTTGTAAAGCATGTGACCTCTTTGCTGTTCAGATCCTTACAGCAAAGCCTTTCTCTCTGAAGCTGAATCACAGTAGACCTGTGTTTATATTTAAACAAATACAAATACTGCAATGTCACTCCTCTGTTTTTAGTTGGAAGACTAGAGGAGCGTGAAGCCGAGCTGAAAAAGGAGTACAATGCCCTCCATCAGAGACACACAGAGGTAAGAATTCCTTAGCATTTGCTTATGCATTTCAATAATTGCATAAGCAAGTTATTACAAAGCCAACAACAACAATAGTATGCAATGCCATGTGTATAAAAAAGCTAGATTAGGAGACAAGCAGAGCAAAGGAGAAGTGCAGAGACGAGAGAGAGAGAGGATTTATTGGTTTTGTGCAAAGGTTGTGGACTGTTTAAATACTGAAACTGCTTCTTGGCCCTGTTTACACGTGCTATTAAGATGCGTTTTGTGGACAACGTTAAATACACGAGTGTATTTTGAGCTTGACCACTTTTGACCACTTCCAGATACAGTCGAGAACACGTTTGACCGGATTGCGCTCATAGTGTGGCTCATGTGTGCTCGAACAGCGAGCTAAGTCGTAAACATTAGTGTTTTTTCCTGTCTGTTAACTGACAAAATTAAATTAGATTTAAACTAGAATGGGTAAGTATATGTTGCCCATTAAAAAGTATACATTTTATTTTCAGTGGCTTAGTTTTGCATGTGCATAAACAACACGAAAAAATAAACAAAGTTTTATTAAAAGTCTTGAGTCTTTTCATTTTATGGCCACACGACAAATTTAAGGAAATGGCTTAATTTAAGGACAGCTAAAGGTGCATCCTATTTTTTCTTTATTTTACAAAGGCATAGTTATGCTTTGAGCATACATAATTAAGAGTAAACCCTTTATAGATTCAAATGATGTTTTACTCCTCTCCTTATGACCAAAAATCACAGAATATTTTAGTTTTTTCTGGTGTGATAAGGAAAATATGCATGATTGCACTGATATGTGTTTGATTTGTTTTTTATAAATGAGTGTGTGTATATATATATATATATATATATATATATATATATATATATATATATATATATATATATATAGTTTTGTACAATAAATTTTATCGCTACTAACTTTTTTCATATTTACTTATTTTTATCATATTCTGTTCTGAATAAAATTTAAAGCATTTGCTGATAGGTGACTGTTTTAATTTTTTTCTCAATCAATCGCAATTTCGACTGACGTGTAGCAGAATTATTTTAATGATTTTATTCATGCGGTAAATGTTTGAAAATAGTTTTTTGGGAAAAAAGTAAAAACGGTTTTCAGCTCATAAGTAAATTACATGATCTTATTTCACAATATTAGATCGAAATATGAGAACAAGCTTACATAGACTGACCCATAGACCCTCCCCTCAAAATAAATCATGACTGAAGTGGACAAGAGCCAGATTAAAACACATGTCTCCCTCACCTACTTGTGTTTTGGTGAATCGGATCACATCTTATACCAGGTGTAACCAGGGCCATTTAAAGGTGTGATGTTCAGCTGTCAGCTCGTTCCACCAGAGAGGAGCAGAAAGGGTCTGGAAATCGACTTGTGAAGAAACAAAACCGTAAAAGATGCTTTTGCTGCTGTCATCAAAGAATACCGTGTGTTTGGATTCACAGATGATCCACAGCTACATGGAGCACTTGGAACGTACCAAATACCAGCAGATTTCGGGAGAGACCACAGACACTGCGAGTCAGAGCAGAATTAGGTGAGGAGCTTTCTGATCCCATTCACAAATGATAGCTTTTGCTTTACTGTTTATGCCAGTTCCATATAATGCGGCTGTGATTTTGTACTTGAATAACCCTAGAGAAGTCTCCAACATGCATGCACACACAATCTGTGAGCTCTCCTAATGTAGGTCAGCGGTGTGTGTGTGAGATATGACGGGATTGAGCGAGAGAGAGAATCGTCTGGCAGATGTTAATGAAGACGAGCAGTGGGATGATTCTGTTATAGACTGACAGCATAAACGTCTCAAGCATAAAGTGACATGTTTCTACAGGGGCTTCAGTGATGCCCGGCTCTAATCTGTTCATGCTTATAGAAACAAACATTGTAATAATAAGGATCCCTAAAATTGTGATCCTGTAAAATGAAGACAGTTATAGTTTCACTATGTGACTGACAAATACCGGTAGTAAGTGTGATATAAAGACAACATGTTGTATGCAAAATTTAATTAATTGATAAAATATGAAATCAAAGTTTGTAGCCAGGAAGGTTTTTAAAGAAGTCTCTTCTGCTCATCTCATCAAGGCTGCATTTATTTAATTAAAAAAACAGTACAAATTGTGAAATATTATTTCAATTTAAAATTAACGATTTCTTTGTCAATATATTATAAAATATAATTTATTTCAGTGATGCGGCTGTATTTTCAGCATCATTACTCCAGTCTTCAGTGTCACATGATCTTCAGAAATCATAATAATATGCTGCTCAAGAAACATTTCTGATTATTATCAATGTTAAAACAGTTATGCAGCTTCATATTTTTGTGAAAACCGTGATGCATTTTATTTTCAGGATATTTGATGAATAGAAAGTTTAAAAGAGCAGCATTTATTTGAAATAGAAATGTTGTAACCTCACTTTTGACCAGTTGAATGCATCCTTGATCAATTTAAATATTTAGTTAAAAAAACATAATGACCCAAACGAAGAGAAGCCATTTTAATTCCGTTCACATTTATTTGTATAAATGTGTAATTAAATAAAAACATGCAAGAACAAACTGTTCTTTGTGTTTGTTGTTTTGGTAACTCTACTTAAAACCTTTGTTTAATGTTGATAAAAATAGTTTTAATGCATTAACTATGCCTTATAATGCATTATACAATCTCATGAATAATTGTAAGCACAGTTAATACATTATAACACTTATCAATTCATTGTTGCACTACGCATTTTAAATTCAGTTAATTATTTACAACAAGACATAATGTATTACAACACACCTTATGAATAATTATAAGGCATTATAACCCTTTATAATGCATTAGACATAAAAGCTTGAAGTTATTTTTGTAAACTATGGCATAGAATAATCAGTAAATCTCATGATTTTCAGACGTTAGAAAGCAGAATTAACCGTATAATAATACTGTAATAATTTTCAGTGGACCCGCAGACCGGACCATAGTTTGAAAACCCCCGTCCTAGACTGACCCATGTTACAAATGTTGTGAGATTAATGTGTGGCTTGTGAAGGACATGACTGTTGCTTTATAGATGGATTCGTGAGAGTCCATCTGCTGAGAGGATTATGGGATTATTAAAAAAAATGAGGGGATAGTTTAAAAAAACGCAATATGTGGTGTAAAGTCAGTCCTTTCACAATTCAAGCTGATTTTGATACTAGTTTGGTTGTACAAATAAACATTTTATCTCAGCACTGACTTTAAAGAACAATGTGTTTTATATGGAAGCCTGTTTTTAGGCCACTGGATAAAAAAAAAAAAACGGGAAATTGTGCGTTTTTATCTCACAGTTCTGACACTTATTCTCAGAATTGCGAGTTTCTACACAATTCTGAAAAAAGAGGTCAGAATTGTGAGATAAAAAGGCACAATTACATATTTTTACTCAAAGCTGAAATTGTGAGATATACAGTAAGTGCGAGTTTATATCTCGCAATTCTGACTTTATAACACAAAATTGTGCGTTTTTCTCAACTCTGAATTAATTTCTTGCAATCGCAAGTTTATCTCACAATTCTGACTTTGTAGCTCATGATTGTTTCTCAAAATTCAGACTCTCGCAATTGCGAGTTCTCACAATAAAAAATAAAATCCGCAATTGCGTGTTTATCTCAAAATTCAGATTTTATTTCTCGCAATTCTGACTTAACACGCAATCTTGAGTTTGTCTCAAGTCAGATTTTATTTCTCGCAATCACATGTTTATATCTATCTTTATATAATTCTGACTGTAACTCACGATTGCGAGTTTATATATCCCAATTCTGAATTTATATCATGCAAATGTGAGTTTATATATCACAATTCTGAGAAAGAAATCACCTTTTTATTTTTTTTTATTCAGTGGCAGAAACGGGCTTCCGTAGTTTTATGCTCCGTTGTAAAGACAGAAAAACCTTGCTGTGTGTTATATGCATAATGCCAGAAACCAAGTTGCACTTTGTTATATTTTACATTGCATAAATACAATGCATGCACTTCAAAGTCAGGGACTGATTCACCTGACGCTTGTTAGCATGTGTATTGGGCTTTTGTGCTCTCTGGAGATGAGCTGGAGAGTGTTTGTTGTTCTCTCTGATCTGCATATACGCATCTATTCTCACAGCCAATCAGCTCTGGGATGGAAAACAGAAAATCAGTGCATAAGAGCTGTTCATTAGGCAACAAAGGAGTGTGTGAGCAGCACACAAGAAAAGACAGCTGCTGCAAAGCCGTGTGTGTGTGTTTGTGTGTGTGTGCGTTCGCTGCTCGCCGGAGTGGATGATGTCACACCAGTAAGGCTGCAGAGCCGCGCACACACACACACACTCTGATCCTCGCACTGCTGTGCCGGTGTTGATGGGATTGTTTTCGTGTTTCGGGGGGCGGCGGGCGGCCCATAGTGCGTGGCAGCAGCCATGAGTCCGGGATGCATGCTGCTGTTTGTCTTTGGCTTCGTGGGGGGAGCGGTGGTCATCAACTCTGCCGTGCTGGTCTCTCTCTCCGTTCTGCTGCTGGTGCATTATTCTGTCTCTAACGGCCTGCCCGCCATCACACACTCCCTGCCCCGCATCAGCAGGTACGCAGTGACAAGCGTGTGTGTGTTTGTGTGGATGATAGCATAGTTTTCTTTACCTTAAGCTTTTATTCCCCTGCTTTTCTGTCAGTCTGTGTTTGTTACTGCATTGCTTGTTCATCATGTGTTAGAGACTAGTCAAGAGAATGTAGTTCACCAGAGTGGATCGAGCATTGATGTGGCGAGAACCGGTAGAGCTGAGAGTCACACAACACAGAGCAGGTTTCTGTCTCTTATTCTGATTCTGTGTGGCTTCACTTTGTTCTGTACTTCTCCTTAGTGCACTAGAGTTGCATTCAGTACAGCTTTGAAGAGCTTTCTGTTAGATGTTAGGCTGCTTTCATGTTTGTAGTGACGTGTTCGGGTGATTGGAATTGTAAAACATGTACACATTGTATCCTGAGCTTTAATATTTCAAGTTTAAATAATAAAACAAATTGAGTAAAGACAAGGCCTACACTAACACTACTGGCAGATATAGATATGATATATGTTTTTAAATGTAATCATGGACACATTCAATTGATCAAAAGTGACCGTAAAGACATTTATAATGTTACAAAAGACTTCTATTTCAAACAAATGCTGTTCTTTTGAAAATTCTATTCATCCAAGAATGAACACGGTATCGTGTATCAATATTTCACAAAATTATTGGGCAGTACAACTGTTTTTAACATTGATAATAATCAGAAATGTTTCTTGAGAAGCAATTTAGCATATTAAATTATTTCTGAAGATCATGTGTCACTGAAGACTGGAGTAATGATGCTGAAAATACAGCTTTGATCACAGAAATAAATTACATATTCATAAAAACATATTCACAGAAAACAGCTATTTTAAATTGTAATAATATCTCACAGTATTACTGTTTTACTGTATTTTGGTCAAATAAATGCAGTCTTAGTGTGCAGAAGACACTTATTTGATCAAATATCTTACCAACCTCAAACTTTTGAGCTATGCTTTTAGGTCATAATGTGCTTGATTATCGTGACAGTGTCACATAAGTTTAAATTAGTTTACAATAGGCTTTATTTTATTATCATATATTTATTGTACTATTAGTGGGTAATTCTGTAAAGCTGACAATAGTTTTCTTTTCTTTAGTAAAGCTTAAGTCAGATAAATATAATCTGGGTAGCAGAAAATGGTTGAAAATGTGATTTAAAACCCATTTCTGACTGTGATATGCTAACATAACTTCAGTGGATGATGTTTGATTAGATCGGAGTAATGAAAGTGATTTTGATTAAAGCTTGTATCTTGCTGGTAACTACCTCTAATTGATCCTGACTCCAGAGAGCAGCTTGCTTTGGTTCATCGCAAGAAATGAAATACTTGCTTTCTGTGTTTTGATTAAAGGGAAACTGTTCTTGCTTCTGAAGACATCAAATATGAATCTTTTTCATCTAGCTTTTATATAATTTAGTTGCAGATAACTGGACTTGGCTTGCTGTTCCAAACATCAGTTTCTTCCAGGATTACGTCTGGTTCTGCTTTTATAAATGATCTGAAACAGAAACTGCCTGTTCTGTAATAGCTCTTCATGAATTGAACTTCGGACCTGAAGTCCTACAACTCGACCTTTATAGCGTGAAGTGTGTGACTGATGCTACGTGTGTGATTACGCAAGGTTTTGCCCTCAGCATGAGTATTGATCTACGTTCATGGCGCTCTGTCTGATGTACAAAGCTCTGACGTGTCATGCAAGCCTAACTGCATTCATTTCATTTTCACTTAACACTCATCACTGAGGTGCACTCGACTTGTGGGATGCTGGTTCCTTGGTAGAGATACAGCACATCTGATTAGTTGTGTTATCACAGATTTTTGTGGTAGTAGTTGAATTCACACTTCCTCAAATGTGGTTCTTGTTTCCAGCCTGAGCTTTACTCTTTCCTTACTGAATAGAGTGAGTCCTGCTCATGTGAGCAGATCCGCTGTGAATGTACAGTCAGCAGATTCAGGCTCTGAATACAGCTCTATGGCAGCCCTCAACAGGAAGTCAGAGAAGACAAAATAAAAGTCCCATCAATCAAACACTCCTCTGCTCTCCTAGAGGAGCTCTGGTGTTTGCTAAGGCACATAATTCATGTGCCTAAACCTGAAACATGCACCATAGACTTCTATTGAGACATGTATTTGGATCAGAAAAGCATAAAGACTTATGTTGGCAACACCCAAAAAAACGATGTAAAAATGCAGTGAAACCAATACGATTATGGTTTAATTTCCACCCTAAACTTGATATGAAATTGTTGAGAAACTTGCTCAATTCATATGCGGATAAATCTGAATACAGGACATTATGTAATCGATAATGTTTACTATTTAGTTCATAATTCATTATTGTTGTTGCTCATATTTCTTGCACCCAAAACAGACAAAAACTTATAGATTTGAATTTAGATGTGGAAGTATCATAATGTCACTTGGCTTTTTGACTTGGCAACACCCTGGAAACCCCTTTAAACTCCTTATGAAATACTGGGAAAATGATCCGTTCAATTGTAGTGATACCATCATAGTAGTAGAGACTAGAGTCTTCAGTCAGAAAGCACCACTCACATCTCCTTCAGAAGAGGAAAATGAATACAAATCTAGTTTAAGCCAATGTAATTCTTGTTTTGGTTGCAGTATAATGTCATTTCTACTATAAAGTTGAGCAAACTTAAAAGTTTAAGGCAACAAGCTTCAGCAGATTTTTCAGTTTTCTCAACTTGTTGTTTTAAGTTTATACAACAAAAAGTTGAGAACTCAATAATCTCCTAAAAAATAAGTTGAGAACTCAAAAATCTGCTGATGCTGGTTGCCTTTTTTTGCTCAACTTTATCAATTTTTTTTTTTACAGTGTAGCAAATACTTGATTATGAGCTGCTGAGAAAAATGATCAGTTGATATCTGAATATCCAGACATTATGTAATCCATAAGGTTTCTTGCTTCAGTGTCCAATGGTATGTTTTGTGTGTATTCAGGAAGGAGCGTCCGGTCTCTCTGGGTGTTTTTTCATTGCCGGGAAGTGATGTGATGACCCCCGTTCTGCACAGAGAGACTGTGGAGTCTCCTGGGACAGACTCATGGAGATATAACAATCTCAGCCACCCGCGCTCCAACACCAACCTTAAGGTGAGAAACACACCGGTTTGCAGATTAGTTACCTATATTGCATCCCTAGTTTGGAAGCTTATGGTAAAAAAAAATATCTAATTTTTTAAAATATAAAAAGCCTTAAAATATTCCTAGAGACAGGACTTGACATTCACTTTTTTGCCACTGTGGCTAGTAGTTTTCCAAATTTACAAGCCACTCAGCACTTTCACTGGCCACCATTGAATATGGCTTAATACTGCATACAAAAATTAATTTAAACTGATTTCCAGGCCATTTTTGACCTATTCAAAGAGCATTTCCCCCTAACTGTATTAAATGCATGCATCTTTCATATCAGATTCTTAAATTGTATTAATAATTGTACTTAATATAATAAGATAATATAGGGCTGTTACCAATCATATGAAATCAGTATCTACAAAATCAATCTTTCCACTGCAGAAGAAACAGAAGTGACTGGAGCGGCAGTCAGATGCATTTACACAGACAGTTCAATGTACTTAAGTACATTAGTAATACATTATATTGATTTAATACAATTAAGTACTTAAGTCATTGAAGCATACCTTCAAATGATTCGTTCAGACGGCTGATTCATTCAAGAATGAAGCAAGTGCTGTCCTTATGAATGGACCACTGAATCAATGACTCAAATGATTCAAAAAGGCGAATCATTAATTAACAAAACACCGCTGTCACTGTGTTCTGCGGTGATCTTTGTTTGGAACTATTATCATTAACCAAATGGAGCAAAAACAGTCAACTTTGACAATATATATCCTTTACATAAATTGAAATATTGAACTAAAATGTATATTAACTACTCGTTTGCAATCGTGGTTTTCAGGGAACTTCCCTCTCTTGGTCGTGTAATGTTGCTTAACTAGGCTGTATGTTACATTTTTATGTTTCTTCTGTGTGCTGTTGTGTCATTTGTGTTGATTTCTCCGTGAGATTCTCTCACAAAGGCTGCGTGAGCATCAACTGGCACGGCCTTGTTACTGATTATCCATTATCAATCGCATATGGAATAAAATCAGAACCATTCTTACCGAAATTTCGGTGCAATTAGTTGTTTTAATCAGATTAGTTGTCGGTCGGGCAAGTAAAACTCTCTTCTTTCACTTGCCCCTTCAAAAAAATCCACTTGTCCCGAACAAGCATTAATGTTGAGCTCTGTTGCGGTTTATAAAATTAAACCCGAGAGTGGCTAGTAGGAGTGACTGTTACCCGCCACATCTCAAATACACCCGCATTTGGCAGGTTGGCGGGTGTTAATGTCAAACCCTGCCTTGAGAGTAGGGCTGGGTTGACCGTTGATTTCTCGATTAACCAATATTGATTTTTAAATGCTAAGATCAATATTTTAGTCTACGCTGTTTTCTGTTTATGCATGAATGAACCATAACACATTACAGTACACATGCCATCCAAAAATCACCATAAACTTTGTGCTTTGATATGAAAGTCACAACTTGCATAGTGATATTGAGTGATTTGTGTTGTCTGACTTTGAAGACCGTCTTCAGCACAGTTTCCAGGGCAAGCTGCTATAATAATAATAATAGGATAATAATATATATTTTTTTTGTCTCTTAGAAAAGCTTGTTTGACAGTAGCTTGAATTAGGATGCAGATGTAAATTTGTTTATTAAAGTCACTTTGGTAAAATTGTAACATCCTAATTTTCATATGGTGAAATTTAATTGAGTTTTTTATTTTAACTAACCATTGGTCTTAGGAGCATACATTTAGATCATGACAACCACAGTTAAAACCACACCTCAATACCATGGTAAAAACATAACCATATAGTTTCTAGGTATTTGTATCTAAATCTATAATAGTATAAAAGCACGAACGCTACAATTAAATCACAAAAAATACTATATATATATATATTCCATTATTTTAATACGGCTACATTAATAATATACTAAAATTCCATATGAATATCCCACATTTCTGACACAATACCATGGTATAGTTATTGTTACTACAGTAAATCCATGGTAAATGATGATGATTTTTAGATTGAAGAGCCTTCTGATTTAATTGTTGCGCACAGTTTGTGGTTTCATCTGAATTTAAACTAGCTTAAATCAGAGCCGTTTGTGTTCTTCGCTGAATTAAAGCGCTTCACATTGGATCTAACAGCGCTGTTTAGTTCTCGCGTGACTGAGTCTTATCAGTGAATAAACGCATCTGCTTTAATAAGCTCGCGCTGAGCCGAGAGGATAAATGCTCTTCAAATGAGTAGCGCTGTTTCGGTCCGCTTTTGCCACATAAACTGTATATCTAACATTTATCAAACTCGTTATTGTTTAGCATGATTTAATAATAGGTTATCATTTTATCACCCAGCCCTCTATATATATATATCTCCAGATGAATAGATATTAAATCAAGAGCTCTTGAATGGAATTGAATTTTAAAATGTGCCAATTCCAGCCCCACTAGACTAGTGAATCATCATGTTGTCATCATCAGTGCTATTCTGTTCACAACAGCTCTCAGAGCTGGCTGTTATCTGCTTCCCAGACAGTGGACATGGGTTTGGGGGAATAAAAGCGATGACGTTAGTTTGTATCGAGAGTGTTTCCCCCTCTGAATGGATCTGCACAGAACATATGTTAAAGAAGCCTGAGCGGCTCTGCCAGCGGGAAGGAAGCTCATTCTGAGGGCCTGCTGTGCCCTGCATGCTTAAACAGAGCCCTAACAGGGCCAAAGCCAGACAAACAAGCCAGGGCTGATCCAGGATCAGTTCTCAGCTTTACAAAACATCCTCTTTTTCCTGCTCTGGAACCTTCCTCCTCCCATAGAGACATGCACTAGGCCCCTTCATACATATTCATGTTAATGAAGTAATCGTTTGCCGTCGATCTCTTCTCACAACCCTCTCAAGACCAAACCACTCAACTCATGTGCTCCCTAACTGGGTCGTTCTCACCACAAAGATTTTGAGGAACAAATGTAGAGGTTATAGAATCTGCCATCTTGACCGACCATTAGACTGATCTGAATCCTTGATTCACATTGCTTTTGTCAGCAACGATGGCGATATCAATCTCTCCTGTCCTAGAATAGACTGACCTTGAAGCCTGTCTCGGTGTTGAGCCTGATGCAGGAGTTTTTGAAGAGTGCTTACACTGCTGGAGTCTGATGGTGTGTGATAAGCATTTCCACCCTCAGAAATCCTGGTTTACTTCTGTACCACCTCATTTTATTCTCCCCCATAATGAAGATTTCATTATATGCACTTCTTACCAGTGTTTGGGGTAACGCGAGTTACGTAATAATATTACTTTTTTCAAGTAACTAGTAAAGTAACGCATTACTTTTTAATTTACTAGAAAATATCTGAGTTACTTTTTCTCCATTTATTGATGACAGTGCGCCGTGTGAACATGATCTTACTGTAGATCTAATCTAGACTAAATATGAATGTGTATTAATTCATCACACTCACAAAAAACAGATTCAGTATTCATCAAAATGAATTAAAACAGTGAAACTCAGAATATGACACAAACCTGCAATAATTAAATATGTTAAACAACACAAATATATCTAATCTCATTTTATTAACGATGTGTTTGCTGCTGACCTTTGATGATCAGTTCAACATAAGCAAAAATTACTTTTAACGATTGTGCTTGATTGCTTTTTAATTACTGAAGAGTGTTGAACTTCTCCTGTGTTCTTCTGTACAGACGTGATTTACTCGTCCTTCAGTCTGAGGTTTATTCATTACACTTTATGCAGTGAAAGACTTTTATATTTGCTATAAATATAACTTATTGTATTGAAAACAAACAATCAAGCCCTGATCATATTTAAAATGTAACGCGAAAGTAACGCAAAAGTAACGTAACACATTACTTTCCATAAAAAGTAACTAAGTAACGTAATTAGTTACTTTTTTAGAGAGTAACGCAATATTGTAACGCATTACTTTTAAAAGTATCTTTCCCCAAAACTGCTTCTTTACAGTTCCATATCTCACTATTTTTTAAATACCAAGTATTGCTTCTATGTTTTCAACTTAATTCTTGTTTGTGTGCAAAAATATTCTTGACCGTGCTTTTAGTCTGTTACGTTGTGTGTGTGCATGTCATCCAGAAGATAAAATAGACATTATAGCCAGCCACACATTAATATTTTTAATTCATTCCCTCATATTAAAATTTATATCAGTAAGTCATTTAAATTTTTTTCTACTTGGTCATAGAAAAGTACAGAGCCCTCTGTTTAACAAGAAGGGAAAATATATATATACATCTGCAAATCCTTTTCATGACTTATTAATTTGTGACCACAGTTACTTATTTTTTTACATAATGTTAAGTTAGTTAAACCACGGCCACTATAGGGTTGTTTATCTAAAACCAGGGTGGAAATGAATAAGTTATGGGAGTTAATTCATGTCATGTGTGTGGAGCTCTGTGGTGTGTTATGTGGTGTCACAATTAGCTGAAATAATAAGAGGATTTGTTAAAAATTGACTGATCATTAACTAAGTATTGTTGCATTCAGTCAAACGTATTATTTCAGTTAATAAGACTTATTACCAAACAATCAATGCTGTTTACGCACACTGAATGAAGGTTCTGGGAAAATATTTTTATTTTAAAATATATTTTATGTGATAGTCTTCATATAGTGTGCAAACAGCATTGTTTGTTTTGTTATAATGAACATTAACCACTCTTTCCAATTCATTTGCAATAAAGTGCAGAGCAGTACACCCAGACAGAAACAGCCCATCGTTTGGCAGCTTATCTGTTTATGATATTATCTTTTCTGCTTTATCCATATTACGTTATCATGACTCGTTGATCATTCATCAGTCTGATGTCAAAAAGTTGTGACAGCTCAAGCCTTTTTTAATGCATAGTCTTTTGACTTCTGAAAGTCACAGTAGGTGTACATCAAGCTCTGTTATTTCAAAAGATGAAATAATATTTGATTTCTCATAAGACCCCATCATCTGAGTATCAGAAGCACAACGGCTCCATCAGACTCCCACTGTGGACCGATACAGACTGGCCTTTGTGTGCTCCGTGACTCTGCATTTCTCTCCATATCATCCTCCAGAGTCTCAGCGCTGCTGCTTCTGAGAGCGATAAGAAACTAGGCCATGACTTGCTGTCAGGTTAAACCGCTCTGAACTGCCACATTGAGAAAAAGTGGGCACATTCTGGCATGGTAACCCGAGAGAGTATGGGAGCATCTTGCAGCCAGGGTTTTGTGTGTGCTTTTGTTGGCTTGTGCTCATATGTCAGGGGGAAGAAAGAGCGCTTTGAAGTTTGTGCTTTCCAAACAGGAGTGTAAAACCTATTATCGGTTCCTGCCGCTCCCTGTGGATTAGTTGTACTTTCATAACCGATTGATTTTAATGAGAGCTTTGGTTCTTTTTATAGAGCCCAGTCACCAGGTGTAGTGCTGTTTGAAAAGTCACATTAATAAAACATCTTATTATCTAAAGCAGAGGTTCTCAATTCCAGTCCTCGCACCCCCCCGCTCTGCATATTTTGCATGTCTCTCTTTGTTAACACACCTGATTCAGATAATCAGCTTGTTAGAAGTGCGCTCCGTGCATGAACTGTGTCCATTGACATACTCCCTACACAGGGTCCATTGCTCCCCACACAGGGTCCATTGCTCCCCTACACAGGGTCCATTGCTCCCTACACAGGGTCCATTGCTCCCTACACAGGGTCCACTGCTCCCTACACAGGGTCCATTGCTCCCTACACAGGGTCCATTGCTCCCTACACAGGGTCCATTGCTCCCTCACAGGGTCCATTGCTCCCTACACAGGGTCCATTGCTCCCTACACAGGGTCCATTGCTCCCTACACAGGGTCCATTGCTCCCTACACAGGGTCCATTGCTCCCTACTCCTGAGCAGGAAATCCGCTGAAGTTTACTTTATTTCGAACATTCATTCATGGATTTGCGCCGCACGCCTCTTCACGCACGGACGAGTGTGACATCATATACCTCTGTAAATATATACAATTTTAATTCACGTCTCGCACACTTCAATGCACTTTGAATGGAATATATACGTTCGCTTCGAACTGGAATCATGGAGGAATATCCTGTGATGTCCACTTCGCAGGGCACTTACGTTCCAATAGAACAAACATCTGAAGCGATAAGAGTAACATACGAAATATGCAGAGCGGGGGGGCGCGAGGACTGGAATTGAGAACCGCTGATCTAAAGAGCTGGATGGCAGAGTTTGAAAACTGGCCTCACAATGTGCCGTCGTACTGTCTTTCCTCTGTGTAGACAAACAAAACAAGAAACGTCAGCGTTCACATTTTCACTCGTGTATCTTCTGATATTCTTCGTCAATAGAGAAAGGCATTCAGAGAGCATGTGAGCGTTCAGGCTCATTGAAAAAACTTAAAAAATATACATATACATATGTCACCGCAGTTTCCAACTGAAATTAATACAAGTGGCAGTTAAACATCACAAGCTTTTATTCCTTTTCACTAAGTTATGGTTAAAGTGGCAGATTACTTGATTTATAAATAATTATTTTCATGCACAATACTATGTTATGAGCTCAAAAAACGTTTATCATAGTGCATGATTTGTAAAGCAATACATTGATATTTGTATCTCATAACCCAGTTCCTATGTTCGTCTTTTCTGACCCAGTAAACTAGCTGCGTAACGCACCCGGTACAACATTGCACTTATGAAGTGAAGCGCTCCGATACGAGTCCATTAAACACGAGCTAAAATTACATAGTTGATTTAGTGAATGTTTTTATCTCACATTTGATTTTGTAATCACATTATCGGGTTAACTTTTTGGGTCGGGTTAGGGTTCAAAATGCAGGTTCAGCATTAACCTCTTAGTGCTTTTCATTCCCGAACGGTCGTGACAAAAAAATGGCCAGATTCCTATAAACTGTCTGTCATGGTTTTTGATTGACCATGGAGACAGATTACGTGTAATCCTGGTCTACAGTTCATTTTACTGTATTTACAGCTTAATCTGGATTTGACAAGCAGGCTCCGGATGCTTTTTGGGGAAGGACTGGCCTGATTTTCTGTTTATATAAAGCTAATGCAGTTCCCATCAGCCACCTGGCTGAATTCATGATGAACCGAAACCTTCCCATGTGTTGCTTACTGTCGTTTCTCTCTGGGCAGCTGGAGGTGAATGAATCCCTCAGGAGAGGGGATGGTAAGAGTACACAGGAGAATTTGGAAACCCAGTGGAGCGACTCCAGTAAGGTAGTGCCGTCTGCTAGTCCTGAGTAACCTCCGCAGTGCAGCGTAGTGTGTAGTGTGCTCGGTTTGGCTCGTCTCCACACCTCTTACTGTTTGTGTATCGATAGTGAAAAGTGCATTCATAGTCCACAAACTGCTGCCTGCAACCACATACTAACATCTAAACAACATATAGTTCAACTCATGGGAGTGAGCGCCACATAAAGCTGCTTACAAATGTAGTCAACATCCCTGGTGATGTTTGAGTTAAACTAGTTTTGGTTGCAGTCAGCATCTGTGGTTGATGTTACGGCTTGCAGTTTCATTTTCAATGTGGTCAAAATAATATTCCCGGTTATTTTCAACTTCTAACTTCTCAAAATAGCAAGTGTAAACTGTATTCACGGTGCTTTTGTATCCTTTATGAAGCTTGAAATATCTTTATTTAAAGCTTCAGTCTCTATTCATTGTACTGGGGCAATAAATTCTAGTGAATAAATAACCTGGAATATTTATTTAAGTTCATGTATTGTTTATAATGCCACTAAATCACGTGTTTTGTGTCAGTGTTTTAATTTTTTTACTCAAATTCTGTACTTTCTGTTATGATTTATATTGCTAAAAGTTCAAGTGAATTTAAAAATGGAGATTTTTATTTTATTTTTTTTGCTGCTTTTTCTCTCTGATCATGTTTTTTTCTTTAAGTCTCTTCTGCTCACCAAGGCTGCATTTATATGATAAAAAATACAGTAAAAACTGTGAAATATCATTACAACTTAAAATATTATTACAATTTATCTGTTTTCTGTCAATATATTGTAAAATGTAATTTATTTTCAGCATCATTACTCCAGTCTTCAGCGTCACATGATCTTCAGAAATCATAATAATATGCTGATTTGCTGCTCAAGAAACATTTCTGAATATGATCAATGTTGCTGTTGAATATTTTTGTGGAAACGGTCACACATTTGATTTTTCAGGATTCACAAATGAACAAAAGTTTAAAATAACAGTATTAATTTGAAATATAAATTATTATACATGTAAAACAACATTATTCATGTCTTTACTGACAATCCTGAACAATTTAATGCATCCTTGATGAATAAAACTATTAATTTCTTTAAAAACATTCTTAGCCCAAACTTCTGATATGTAAGTGAAGATTGTTTATCTCTGCTATATAGTATGATCCGGGTCAATTTCATTACTTAAAGCCAATTATCAATCTTCCTAAATGAATCAGCATGCAGCATGCAGGACGAGAGCATGGTGTGCAGAGCATGACGTGATGATATTACGTTAGTCTTCATGATTAATGTGGACCGTACCCGGTCTCATATAGCACATATGTGCAGTCGATGACTATATATTCATAAATACTTGATATGAGTTAGTGCTTATGCAGCTGGTAATGCTTCATGGGTTTGTTTTCAGGATGAACTTTCCAATGCCGGTAGGGGAGAGTCCAAATCCGGCACGCCCAAGTCTGCATCGACGTCAGATGCAGCGTCGGTGGAGGCCGAGGGTTTGAACGGGAACCTGGACTCCAGCAGCGCTAAACCAGACAGCAGTAAGAACATCGGCGTGCAGGACGCTGTGGCATCAGAGACGCCATCTTCAGGTGACTCGTAATGTCACAATGTGTCTCTCTGTTAATGTGCTTTCACTGCTTGTTTCATTGCTTTGCTCAGGGTTTCCATTGGTTTTTAAGCCTTGAAATTTAGTTTAATCAAATTTAAGGCAATAAAAAGCAAAACAATCTGAGATGCATGGTTTATTTTATTTATGATATTTTTTTACAGAATTAGATTTTCTTAAAATGTTTGCATATGATTTCTTAATCATCATAAGTGCCACAATAAACATTTTAGTGCCATTTTGAGGCAGCAAAACTTGGAAAGACTTTATTTTTATTTGGTATTACCACCATTTGCACAGATTATTACAGTTTTTTTGTATTCTCCATAAATGGTACCGTGGCTCACTTAAATCGATGTCCGCTCCGCTTTTGAAACGAGCTGCATTGATTTGATGTACATTTGTTCAAACTACGATCACACTGTCTGCACCAAAGCCTCTCGTGTGAAAGTGAAATAATGTATTCTACAGATGGATTTTAACACATTAGACCATTTGAAACGCACCTAACTGATACGTTTTTGTGCTCAGGAGCCGATCAAAGTGAGAATGCGGAGCGATCAGAGGTCCAGGCGATCATTGAGTCCACACCAGAGCTGGACATGGATCTGAGTGGATGCAAAGGCTCCAGGTACGTCGTCCACACTGATTCAATCATTCACTCACAGTACTTTCCTTATCACACCGACCCAGCAGCTTATATTTCTGTTCTCAGAGGACCTTCATTCCATGCACGCTGTTAGAAACCATCTGGATCTTGTTAGGCAAAGCGGCTCTCTCTGTCTTATATCTGTTCTTCATTTGGTTTGTCTCTAGCACTCCCACTAAAGGCATCGAGAACATGGCCTTTGACCGTAACACTGAGTCTCTCTTTGAGGAGCTCTCGTCAGCGGGAACCGATCTCATAGGAGACGTGGATGAAGGCGCTGATCTGCTGGGTAAGTTCTCCGTCAACCAGAGCTCAGATGAGTGTACTTTCTGCCTTAAACTGAAGGACCAGTTCAACCAACAAATCAACATTTACCCCTAAAACCTCTGTAAATTATTTTTTGCCTTAATGATGGATTTTTGAAGAATATCCAGGCCACTCATCATGTAATGAAAGTGAATGAGATCGGAGGCTTTCATGCTTGATAGAAGTGATATAAATAACTTGTGCTCTAGATTTCAAGTCCTGTGAAGCCAAACAGTAGCTTTGGATGAAGAATAGACCGAGTTTAAATCGTTTCCTTGCATCTTCACAAGACTGATATCTGATTTATGAATGACTTGTTCTCTTGAACCGGATCTTCTTGATTTAAAATGGTTCTCAGAGCCGGTCTGAATGATTCGTTTAAGAATCAAACCGATCCACTTCTCAAGATCTGTGGAGGGGAAAACTGTCAGTGAACAGAGATTTAGATTTGATATCATATGACTTCAGATGTTGTCTGACATTTGAAAGCACATGATTCAAAGCAGGTTATTATAGTTAACAAAAATTATGAAAATGATCAAATAAGTACAATTTGTATATTTTAAATTTGTTTAACTTGATATATTAAAACAAACTATATAAGCATATTTAAAAAAGAAAAAAACAATAAAATGGCAAAAACAATCAAAATAAAACTTAAAATTAGTGCTTAAAATTAAAATTGCTAAAAAATAAGTGAAAGCAACATTAAAAAACGTATTCAAAATCTTGATAAACTAAATAGGCATATATAAAATGTATAAAAAAAAAACAAAAATTGGATACATTTACAAAACAGGAAATATTAAAAAGCTAGTTTAAAATATGAATAAAAACTATACAGGCATATTAAAAAGAACTAATAAAAATGACACAAACTAAGATTTTAACGAAAATGTAAAATCTAAAGCAAAAAATGAACACCTGTAGTAGAATCTCAATGATGATAAAATAACACTGATTCAGTGTCTACTTTTGAGTCCTCTGGAAGTCCAAATTGCATGTTTTGTGTGAGTGTTGTTTCCAGTTACTTTATTCATCATCTTATTTAAACCCATCATTCCTCACTGACACTCACAGCCCATCTAATCATGTTTGTGGTTTTCTTTCCCCCAGACGAGTTCTCTGGTGTGTATGTTTACACTCTTTATTTTGTCCTGTCGTTTTCATGCATTGTATCCTCACCAGGTGCGACACGACAGGTTTCTGGCAACAAGTTACTTGTATGTCCACGCTAAAGCAAAAATGTTGACAAAAAAAGGAAGACAACAATAGAAACCAAACACCAAAAAAATGCTTGTCGCAGCTGGTTAAGACAAATTCATTTTCTTTTTTCTGTATTGCATCTGGTTAAGATACAGTTTTTATTTTGTAGATCCTTAGTAATTTAGTGTCACTCTTATTTATTTTGATCATTGACTGACCCTTTCCTTGTGTTTTTGGTTTGCATGCCGATTTTAGACCTTAATTTCTTTGGTAAGCATGAATTCTTGATCATTTCTATTCTGCTCTCTGTCTCATAAATGGTCAAATCAGCATTCGTGGGGTTTTCAGAGATCGGTGCGTGAGTATTTTTGTGTCAAATGAAATCTGCTTTGTATTGCTGTCATGTAGGTATGGGTCGTGAAGTCGAACACCTGATCCATGAGAACACACAGCTACTGGAGACAAAGTAAGTCATTATATGGCGTTAGTTTGTGGCGTATGTCATCTGGAAAACGCTTTGCATTTAGTCCAGATTTACTCCACATGCAATGCTTCTACTGCCATCTGCTGTTTTAAAGGAGTTGCTGCAATGAAAGAAAATCACATCAACCAGACCGAAAAGTAGAAATGACTGCAGTGACCTTGTTTTGAGAGTCAAATTAGATTCAAATGCCATTTATTACAACAGAGTGCTAGAATGAAGTACACAATTCTTGGTTCAGTTCGGGTCTGATGGGACTGAGAGTAATAATGGTGGTTCAGTCAAAGACATTTTCACTGATATCTTATTCGTTTGGAGTAGGGCTGTGCGATGTGGACAAAAAAAACCTATCACGATTTCTTGAATTCTTTTTCGATTTTGATTTTAATCACGATTTTGACACAAACAGACATGCTTTACGGTTATAGATGCATTCTGTGTGAATTTGAAACATATTTCCAAAGGAAACCAATTAGACCTTTCCCAAAAAGTTGTAGCATGTCTCTAGAACAGACATATGGCAAAATACACATGAAGAGCTCTTTTCCAAAACGCGATAAACGCCAAATAAAAAAAAATGAGTTCGTCATGCCATTTTGCTGTGTACTGAACCTATTCACTGCTCCATCAGTGTTTCATGCCAAATCGCTATATTTCCTTGTTTAAAATGTACCTCACTCTCCTGACCTCACAAAGAGGCGCTAGCGACTGACGCTAAAAGCTGTAGCCTTTGGCGCTTCCTTGTTAGAGCGCCCGCCTCCCGGAAACCCGGGTTCGAGACCCGCCGGTGTGATGCTGCGGACCGGGGTTTAACAATCATTGTTTAACATGTTCAGACTGAGCCAACAGACCATTTTAACATGATAAATTGAATATTAACTAAATGTATGGGTCTAGGTAAAAAAATGTCATTTTCATGAAAACTATTAAAATGGATTTATAGCGTTTTGGAAAAGAGCTCTTCATATATATATTATATGTATATCTGAGTAATCAAATCCAACAAAACAGCATGCAACATGCATTTTTTTGTCCACCAAGTCCTCATCCTGTTCTGAACTCATCTTCCCGGTTTCTTTAGCACACTATCTGTCTGTGTGCCCGGTCTGTTCTGTTCTCGCGCTCAATTTAGGGGCTGTTCTGATTGGTTCGGATAGCATACTGCGGAGGTTGGGGCCGGGGCGCAGAAAAAAATCGTGCTATAAAGTGATTTAGAAGTCGCTCAAATCACGATTTTATTTCGATTAATCGCACAGCCCTAGTTTGGAGCTGTATTGTGAGTCTTTAAATGATTCATTGAAAATAATTGGTTAAGCAATATAAATGCATATTTAATAATGTGTAAGGAGTTTTATTTGTATAACTCATTCAAGTCAGAAAGCAAACTAATAACTTGTACTGTAGATTTAGTTGTTAAAGTGCTGAGTGCTGTGCACAGACATAAATGATTAGAAACAGGCATATATACAATGCTGTTGTTTCTGAAAGCTGCATTGCTGTGCTTGCTGCAGGAACGCTCTGAATGTGGTGAAGAACGATCTGATCGCCCGTGTGGATGAGCTGGTGTGTGAGAAAGACGTTCTTCAGGGGGAGCTGGAGGTCCTGAGACAGTCCAAAGACAAACTGGAGGAGAAGAACAGAGAGCAGGAGGAGGAGCTCAAAAAGTCTGTCTGAGACGTATATCAGCAATCCAGACAAACAGATGCTTTGTGTGTTTGTTTGAGTAAAGCTTGTGTGTTTTTGTCCAAACAGAGTCCGAGCTGAGCTGGAGGAAGCCCAAGTGAAGACGAAAGAGGACGATGATGTAAGCCAGGGTTTGGATTAGGATTACAGAGCATTAGATTTCAGTTCAGGAAGCCAAGATACTCACATTTCTAACTTGAATTCAATACTTTAGAATATATCTGTATTCAGTACCATTTTAGATACCACAGGGACAAATTAACACAAGATTAAGGGCAAAACATCTCAACAGTATAAGATCTGAGATTGGGATATAATAATAACAACGACATCAATAATAATAATAATAATTCTAAAACAGATATACATTACTATTGTAATACAACTGCACAGTAAAATAAAAAATGAGTATTTCATGAATATATATATATATATATTTGTTTATGTAAAGTTCAGTACTTATGACTTAATGTCACTTGAAAGAGTTAAACCCTCAGTTGTAATACAGCTGCACTGTAAAATAAAAAAATGAATATTTCATAAGTATGTAACTATTTTTAACAGTAAATGTACTGTACTTATGACTTAATTTCTTCACTTGAAAACGTTGAACCCTCAAGCTTTGATATTTTCAAATCAACTGAGATTGGGGTTCGAAGGATGATGATGATAATAATAATTGTAACAAATATTACTTATTATGATACAACTGCATGGCAAAATAGAAAGGTTAACATTTTATTAAAAATGATATAATTTTACTTTACTGTAGTAAAATTACAGTATTTATTACTTCATTGTTTCACTTGCAAGGATTAAAACCTCAAACGTTAATATTTTTTCATCAATTAAATCTACTGTCTGGGATTTAATAATAATTATAAGACCAAAAAAATATTGCTATTTTAATACAACTGCATTGTAAAATATATATTTTTTATATAATTATTATATACATTTTTACTGTATTCTACTTAATATTCTTCTCTTGCAAGAGTTAAAGCCTAAAGCTGTAGTATTTTCTTATCAACTGAGACTCTGAGATTGAGAAAAAGACAGAAATATATTACTATTGTAATGCAACTGCACTGTAAAATAAATATTTAACAAGTATATTAATAATTTTACTTCGCATTACAAATCAGTGAAATGCTGCATAAATTGTGCGACATAAGTGTTCCCAATGCATGTTAAACTCCCAACACATGCAGAGATGCATAGACAGTATTTCACACACTCAGTTGTACTGTGCTGAACAATAAGAGGCCGTGTTTGCAGCAGAGCGACGTGCCGACGGCCCAGCGGAAGCGCTTCACGCGGGTGGAGATGGCCCGGGTCCTGATGGAGAGAAACCAGTATAAAGAGAGACTGATGGAGCTGCAGGAGGCCGTCAGGTGGACGGAGATGATACGGTCAGTCACTGGAATCTCACGCGTGCTCAAACCGTCACAGCTCGACTGAAGTCTGTGTTTTGTTCAATGCAGAGCGTCTCGAGAGAATCCGGGCTTGACTGAGAAGAAAAAGTCCAGTATCTGGCAGTTGTAAGCAGCCCGTTTTCGTTCTCCTCAAAGTGTGTGCGGTTTGGCGTTCAAACTTTGTTTTCCCCCTCTCATTTTATGTCCCTCTTTTATTTGTTTTTCATTCTAGGATGTAGGTAAATCGTAGAAATCCTAGTAAATCTTGGATCTTGAATCCAAAAATGTGTTCTTGGACATGGGAATGGTGTTTCTTTAAAGCTTTAACGGCGATAGAACAAAAGCATAAGAGGAATTTACAGCCATCACATTAAACTTTACTAATGCTCAAGCGTTCATTACACTTGTTTTAAAGGTCAGTAAGCGGCCTGCGGGGCAGTGGGGGGCTTGTTTTTCTTGGATTGAAATGCCATTCCCAGGTCATGCTGGGGTTTTGCATTTGGGGGCATTTAAGGTTTTGCATCTATTTTAAACCCATTCATTCTCCTCTTGTGTGCTCCTGTGTTTTCTGTAACCCCGTTCATGTTGTCCTGTGTGTCTGCAGAAGGTGTGTTGGGTCAGGGACAGATTTTTGTTTAGATATTTGATTGTTTGTGGAAGGACTTGCATGGTGTAGTTTGATAAAGTGCAGTAATAGAAGAGCTTTATTCGTAAGTTTCAGGTCACATTTGGCTAACAGCTACTTCTAAAAGCCTTTAGGATTAAGATTATTTAATTACATAAAAACAGACCAAAATATTATAGCGCAGTTCTTATTTATTTATTTCTGGAAATTCATATTTTCTGAAACAACTATACACTACTATTCAAAAGTTTTAAATGATTTTGAAAGTCTCTTCTGCATTTATTTGATCAAAAATACAGTAAAAACTGTTCAAATTGTGAGATATTATTACAATAAAAAAAAAACAGTTTTCTATGTGAATATATTGTCAAATGTAATTTATTTCAGTGATGCGGCGCTGTATTTTCAGCATCATTACTCCAGTCTTCAGTGTCACATGATCTTCAGAAATCATAATAATATACTGATTTGCTGCTCAAGACATATTTCTGGACATATTATCAATGTTAAAAACAGTTGTGCTGCGGAGTATCTTGTGATTTAATTGAATTTTTCAGGATTCTTTGATGAATAGAAAGTTCAAAACAACAGCACCTATTTGAAATAGAATCATTTGTAACATTATAAATCTCTTTACCATCACTTTTGATCAATTTAATGCATCACTGATGAATAAAAGCATCCCAAACTTTTGAACAGCAGTGTAATACAGAAAGGACGTGCCTCGGAGAAGGTTTATTTGCAGTGTTCAGCATGCGCTGTCTGCATGATTTGGTCGTGGTTAGGTCAGTGGTTTGTCGCAGGGCTTGGCACATGTTTGGGACGTGACCCTACAACCCCATAACGGTTAACCTTTGACCTCTAACTCCTGCTGCGCTTGTGTCCGCATATGAGTCTCTGTGTCTCTCTCGCCACGTCCCTCAGTTTCAGCAGGCTCTTCAGCACTTCATCCAGCACCAGAACAGCACAGAAAGGACGTGCCTTCAGGAGAAGGTTTATTTGCAGTGTTCAGCATGCGCTGTCTGCATGAAGGTCAGTGGTTTGTCGCAGGGCTTGGCACATGTTTGGGACGTGACCCTACAACCCCATAACGGTTAACCTTTGACCTCTAACTCCTGCTGCGCTTGTGTCCGCATATGAGTCTCTGTGTCTCTCTCGCCACGTCCCTCAGTTTCAGCAGGCTCTTCAGCACTTCATCCAGCACCACAGCGAAAAAACCAGACGCGCCGGTTAACATGAAGTACAACGCGCCCACCATATTGCTTGTCCCTTCAGTGAAGAAGATTATTACTCTCAGCTGCCCAATGAATAATCCAAATGTTAATACATTTTATTTTACTTCCTCAATGAGGAGTGATTTGATTTTTGTTACCTTTTTTTAATTTACACTGCATTATACATTCATTCAGATTTCTGTGTTTTAATAAACATAAGTATTATTATTACTGTAGTTATTTATAATAATAATAATTAAATGTTAATACTTGAAATGTTCTATTTTACAGTACAATAGCATTTATTGATTTGATTTTTACTTTTTTTAAATAATTTAAGTAATGATAAAATACAAATATTCCACATAATAATAAACATAATAATTATTAATTACTGTAGTTATTGATTAATAATAATAATAATAAATGTTAATACATTTTATTTTCCACCAAAATAAGTGCATTTATTGATTTGATTCTTACTTTTTATAATTGAAGTAATGATAAAATACTAATATTTTCGCAATAATAAACATAATAATAATTATTACTGTAGTTATTGATTAATAATAATAATAATAAATGTTAATACATTTTATTTTACAGTACAATAGCATTTATTGATTTGATTTTTACTTTTTATAATTTAAGTAATGATAAAATACAAATATTTTCGCAATAATAAACATAATAATTATTACTGTAGTTATTGATTAATAATAATAATAATAAATGTTAATACATTTTATTTTACAGTACAATAGCATTTATTTATTTTTATAATTGAAGTAATGATAAAATACAAATATTTTTCGAAATAATACAAATAATAATCATAATTATATTTATTGTTAATTCATTATAATGTAATATAACATCGTAATAAATAATTATATATTATATATATATTTACAGTAAAATAGTGTTACTGTAGTAGTATTATATTTCTTTGATTTGTTAAATGCATTGAATTTAAGTGAAAATAAAATAAAAATGTTATTTAAAACAATAATTTTTAATTTGTTTAATGCTTAGAATTTATATAAAGCATTTAAAATGTAAAAATGTAATAAAAAGAAAAATCTATTATTTTATATTTGACTATTGTACTAATAGTAAATAGTGTCCGTTGAATTTCTTTATTGAAGGTTATATTTATAATTGTAATGAATAATATTATTATGATGTAATAGTCTTATTGAATGGAGGTAACACAGGTTCCCTTCGTGTTTGTCCTTGATGTTCTCTTTCTGTGTGTTTGTCCGTGTCCCGTAGGGCTGAGGTAGAGAGCGTAGTGTCACGTAGAGAGCAGAAGAGAGCTCAGTACAGACAGGTGAAGGATCACGTGCAGAAAGAGGACAGCCGGATACAGGCGTACGGATGGAGTTTACCTCCGAAATACAAGGTACCGCCTCTGACACCATGCATAATCATTAGGAGAAAGATCACAATGAAAAGTTGCCTGTTTGCCTGATTCATTTTATCCCTAAAAACATGGTTCTGTTTCTGTCTGTTGACAGTAATTTCTGATTAATGAAGCGATTTAAAAAGAGAAATTCAAAATTACATCTGGAAAAACCTATAATTATAACATTTCAACAAAATCAAACATAAATGTTGAATGTATCCAGTGTTCAGATTTCTGTTCAGGAAATGTATAGAAATTATGCAAATAAACAAATGTAAAAAAAAAAAAAAAGTAATGGGTTTTTATATTTTTCCAGTGTTCATATTTCTGTTCTGGAAATGTATATGAAAATAAAACAAAAATATTAAAATGTATGCATATTTAATTAGATAATACTTTGTGCAAAAAAAAAAAAATCATGTAAAATAAGCAAATTAATGCATATTTAATTCATATTTTTCCAATGTTTACATTTCTGTTCTAGAAATGTATATGCAAATATTAAAAAAATCCCCTGTGTAAAAAAAATTGTATCACAATGATAAGTTGCCTATTAATATATTACAAAAAGTTAGTGTTTTTTAATATCTTAATCGGTTGCTAAATTTATTTTATTTGTCGTTATGCTGTTTCAAAGGTTGCAAATGGTGGACAAGGAGATAGAAAAATAAAAAACCTGCCAGTGCCCGTCTACCTCCGACCGTTATGAGAAAGACGCTTCCATGAAGGTGAGACGGTTCTCTGATTGAGTGTTGAGTGAATCGGTGTTGAGTTTGACGGTTTGTCGTTGTGTAGCTGTGGTGCGCTGCAGGAGTTAATCTCTCGGGTGGAAAGACACGAGACGGAGGCTCTATCGTGGGAGCGAGTGTGTTTTATAAAGATGTGTCTGGAGGAGAGAGCGGCCCTATCGGCCCCAGGAAGACGAGAGGATCACAGAGCAGTCTGGAGCGACTGGAGCAGGAACTCAAGGTCAGGAGCCCCAAAAATCACACACAAAATGTATGTCATGAAGAAGGAAATGCATGCAAAACCAGTGGCTTTTTTTTCATGCACTGGCCAATTTTGAGATTTTGCTCCTGTAACATGTCTTCCTTCAGACCCTGGCCCACAAAACCAGTCTTAAGTGTCAATTTTTCAAAATTGAGATTTATAGATCAAGCTGAATAAATAAGCTTTCCATTGATGTATGGGTTGTTATGATAGGACAATTTTTGGCTGAGATACAACTATTTGAACATCTGGAATCTGAGGTGCAAAAAAAATCTAAATATATAGAAAATCGTCTTTAAAGTTGTCCAAATGAAGTTCTTAGCCATGCATATTACTAATCAAAAATGAAGTTTTGATATATTTACGGTCAGAAATGTACAAAATATCTTCATGGAACATGATCTTTACTTAATATCCTAATGATTTTTGGCATAAAAGAAAAATGCATATTTTGACATGTATTTTTGGCAATTGCTACAAATATACCCCAGCGACTTAAGACTGTTTTGTGGTCCAGGGTCACATTTAAGTGTTTATTTTATTGCACTTCATCGATTTGCATTTGTAGATTTAAATTCCAATCCATATCTTCAAAGACTGAGATTCTTTCCTTTTTCACTTTAGCATCACTTACAGCAAACTTTACAGTTTTATTCCTGTCTATATTATTTGCATATGCATATCTGAAGGGTTTTATAGAGGGTATTTTACAGTGTTTGTTCATATATTGTTTACCTGATTCATTTTATCCCTAAAAACATGGTTCTGTTTCTGTCTGTTGACAGTAATTTTTGATTAAAGAAGCAATTAAACATCTGGAAAAACCTATAATTCTACAAAAAATCAAAACGTCAACAAAATCAAACATGATTTTTTTTATGTATTCGCTGTTCAGATTTCTGTTCTGGAAATGTAGTCAAATATGCAAATTAAAAAAAAAGAAAAAAAAAGTAATGGGTATTTATATTTTTTCAGTGTTCATATTTATATTCTGGAAATGTTTATATGAAAATAAAATAAAAAATATTAAAATGTATGCATATTTAATTAGATAATACTTTGCACAAAACAATTTTTAAATATAAAATAAGCAAATTAATGCATATTTTATTCATAATTTTCCAATGTTGTCAACAGCATAAAACAATACATTTGAATTTATCTAATGTTTACATTTCTGGAAATATATATGCAAATTAGGGATGGCTTACAATTGTTTAATATTTGATTAGTCGATTTAATTAGTCTGTTATGTGCAACCTGATTGCGTGATCAATAAACCTGTTAAGCAATATATTGTGAGAGGGCTGTGTGTTACTGCGTCCCCAAACGACTCTAAATAATAAACCACAGGGTTAACAAAACGATGCACCGTATACAGGTGTAATTATCACTTTAACTTCACGCAATGTAACATGACTTTATTATCGTAATTTGGACTTTATTCTCAAAATATTATGAAGTTAGTCTTATTTCTATAGTTATTTATTTGATAAGGATAATCTGATCAAACATGCTCAAGTCACTGTCTGGCGCTGGCCGCTTGGTATTTTAAAAAACAAAAACTTGTATTTAACGTACATAAAATGTTCCAATCATATTTCTGAATTAAATTAATAAAGAAACCTAACGAGAAATTACCACTTTGCCCATTAAAAACCAAAACTGAACTATTTTAATGGCTGCAACAGCAGCTGTGTAATGGGTAGGAGAGAGAGAGAGAGAGCAAGTGAGAGAGAGAGAGAGAGAGATACGCAGAGAGAGAGAGAGAGAGTGAGAGAGAGACGCAGAGAGAGAGATACACAGAGAGAGACGCAGAGAGAGAGAGACACAGTGTCCTTGGGCCGGACTCGGTGGAGAATTCTGAGAAGATGCAGGGCTCTATATTCGTTCCCTCGTTTCAATTAAAAGTTCCCTGGTCTAATTGTGAACCGATTGCGCTCCCGTCTTCTTCCCGAGCATGTGAACATGCTAATTTTGTTTGATAAAAATATGAAATAGGGTATTGTTATGAAGACAGACGTTAAAATTAATGTTCACATAAGTGCCATCATTCAGGCTGTTCACAATATGTTTTAAGCCTAATATTCATGGATGAATTAATCAATCGGTTTTAAATGATTTTTTAACTGTTTTCAGCTATAAATATTCATGCTCATTTTTAAAATAGAAATGTTGATAATCGACGCACTTTTCTGTTAAAAAGTGCCGTCATTCAGTTATGTTATATTAATGTTTCAGCAATCATTAATTGGCTTTGGTTAAGATGGACTATTAAACCGTTTTTGTTATCATACAGATTGAAAGCCTGTATGGTGTCTCTCTCTCTCTCTCTCTCTCTGTGTGTGTGTGTGTGCGCCTAGGTGGGCTCATGCGCGGGAGGGGTGCGATTTTTCGATTATTACTTTTGCTTAGAATGCCCATCCCTAATGCAAATATGCCAAATAATTTTTTGCCAACAAATTTAAAGAACAGAAATCTGATCCTAGTCAGCCTACACTTCATTTTCATATTTCAACATAATATTTCAGAAAACTTGTCATACAAACAGCTGTCTTAATGTACTGTGATTTAATCAGATGATGATGTCTGTTCTTTAACATGTGTACTCTGACACCTGTGGTGTCTTGCTGTAAAGTCTTTAATGTTGTGTTATTGTGTGTGTGTGTGTGTGTGTGTGTGTGTGTGTGATCAGGAGCAGGAGAAGGAGCTGCGGCATCAGGATGAGCTCTCCAGCCTGGTGTGGATCTGCACCACTACACACACCACCTCTAAAGTCATAGTCATCGACGCCAACCAGCCCGGAAACATCCTGGAGAGCTTCTTCATCTGTAACTCTCACGTGCTGTGCATCGACAGCGTACCTGGTCAGACAATGCACTGAGACCGCATTGATAACCTCCACACGTGTTCTTGATTTGAACCAGTTCTCTGTGTGTTTGTCAGGCGCTTGTGAGACGGACTATCCTGCGGGAGAGGAGCTGAGCGCAGACGGTGAGGCTTGTAAAGTCAGCTGTGCGGCAGCAAACAGCTCCACGGGTTTTGACGGAGGTCTGGATGACATCAGTGTCATGGGCTGCTCTGAAGAAGGAGCTGTGGCGATCCCTCAAACCGTCTGCACTAACTCCATAGAGTCCTCAGACACTGGTAACACATCCTCTGTCACGATTACACTAATAGCACAATATATCAATAATGCATGTTTTATTTACTCTGTTTTTCTCCATAGAAAATTTCCCTTTAACATAATGAAACACTGTTTTATGGCAATAGCAAGAGTGTAGGAAAAATAAGCCAGTCACACACAAAAAAACACTAAAATGAATTAACAAATAACTCCTTAATCGTATACAAAAGACATGAATATTTTTACAAAAAAGTCATGTTACCCACAAAATGAATGTATGCAGAGCAGTGCAAAATGTTAATAAATATTCAGTCTCCAAAACAACTTGGCTGGCATTGCAAGTCAATTCTGATTGAGTTGATACATTTATTTTATGTTCTCATTTTTATTCTTGTTTGAATATCTCATTTTACTTGGAATTAGATCAGAATTAACGAGTTAATGTAAACTGAGTTGCAAACTGTATTTCATGTTGACTTAAAGACCCTTGTTTTACCTCATTATTCCTTGTATTTCCTTAAGTTTCAAGTTTAAAAGATGATTCATATTTAGATACACCAGATGAGAACACAAAACTTAAACTTAATTATGCTCAATAATGACACTGTTATCTTCTGTAGAGACACTTTTTGAATTTGTTTCATAATTAATGAACTTTGCAGTATTGACACTATTAAACTGAATTGATCTAAATAATGATTCTAGAGCTGCTTTACAGCTGAAATTTAATTTGTTACATAATTGATGAATTTTACATTATCACTGTTATTTTCCTTTGTATTAACTCTTTCCCCACCAGTGTTTTTTTAAGCTGCCAGCCACCGCAAGTATTTTTGATCATTTTCACAAGTTTAATTATGGCCCCCAGAATATTTTGTTGTATGAATATCTGAACATGCAATATGTCAAAACAAAGAACAACCTCTGCTTTAACCCTTTAAGATTCCTGTAAAATTTGCCTAAAACGGCTAAAAAAGGCATACCCAAAGTAAATTGCATGCTGTTCTTGGGCCATTTGGATGATATGCATGGTGTTGGTCTCATTTGAAAGCTGACACTCTGAGGTTTGTTTCTCAGAATCACTGTAAGTCTTACTGATATTGAGTAATAGCACTTTGAATACACACAAAAAAAAGAAAAAAAAAATTCTGCCTGCATTTTTTGTTGTAAATAGACGCCTGTAGATGACTATAGCTGGGAGGAATGAACTGGAAAATACACTGGGATCACAGAATGAAGCCTTACCAAGCCAAATGTACCATTTGATAAACAATATATTAGAAAATGTGTGTTTTACACATGTTTATCTAATTTTATGTCTAGACGCTTCCAAATAAATTACACTTGGAGACTCCAAACGACGCTTTGTAACAGCGACACATACAATGCTGTAATTCTTGAATGCTTTAATGTTCAGTCATCATTTTGGGCTCTAATGAAAGGTTACACTTAGAGCTATTCAGTTTCTCATCCAGATTCACTGTCAATAATTACTGACACATAGTAACTGAAGCATAAACGCATTATAGTGACATTTATTTATAGAATCCAAAATGTGTACATTTTTAAAACTACATGTATATTTATAATTTATAATCTAAATACATTCTTGTCCTATATTTCTATTTCTGTACATGGTACATTAGTTAATTTGTGGGTTTTTTCTTATATTGGTGTTATATTGCATCCCTACTGTGTTATTCCTATGTATGTCTGTACTATCATGCATGTCTTCATTATGTCAACAAAAAGTGGTCTGATAAAGACACTGATTGTACATGCTGAGTTCATTGTATCTTAAAATGATTTACATAGTTGAAATCACAAGAATCTCAGCTTTCCGTGGATATATGACATGATCAACTTTTTTTTTTTATTATTACTTTTTTTTTTTTGTCTGACAACTTCACCCTCTCACCACTAGGTAGGCGTCCCGCCGGCGGTACGCTGGATTCTTAAAGGGTTAAAAAAAAAAATTAAAGCTTCATGCAATCATTTTTATTAAGCAAAATGTTAAGAAAAGCGGAGAAAATCCTGTTTTTGTAAAAGACACAGTAGATCACTTACATATAAAGCTTGCACGGTGCTATACCATTTACTGGATTGACATTTCATTCAGTAACGTTAGACCGTTTTGATGTATATGCTGTTTAATGCTTGATGATCATGTTATTTTACACATGCATCAGCTTTCATACATGACGCCGTGTTTTGATCCGGACGTTCAATACTCTTTCAGAAGCGTCATAGCGCCTCCTACACGTAGACTGTAAAAAAAACTCCTACCATGCACCATTGAAAGCCGTGATATTCCTTCAGTGGAGAGGAAAGCGTTTATGTAAAGCTGCATTGAAACGTTCTGTGTTGTATAAAGCACTATAGAGATGAATGTGACGTCTCTGCAGATGAGGTTTTGGGGCAGCGGCAGCAGGACGGGGTAACGCAGCAGAAGAAGCTCTGGAGGCCACAGAGAGCAACAGCAACACGCCTGCAGACGAGAGTCAGCCCGGGATCTACACCGAACACGTGTTCACCGACCCGCTCGGCGTGCAGAACAGCAGAGACACGCCGTCCAGCTACACACAGAGGTGTGTGGCACCTCATGTCTCTCAGGCTGTTATTACAGTGCAGCTGTACTGAGATGTGATGTTTTGGCTCTGTAGGGAGTGTGATCTGGTGAAGGACGGCGTCAGCTCGATGCCCGAGGAGCAGGATCTCATGAGAGAGGAAGCCAGCAAGATGAGCAGCGTTTTACCTACAATGTGGCTCGGGGCTCAGAACGGCTGGTGAGGGTCTGGGAAAGTGTTTTTAGTGTTTCCACCAATCACCTGCAAGTGTGGAAAATAAACGTGGGCTGCACGATTAATCAAAATAACAATATAGGCTAGTGAACAAAGACCATTTAAACATGTGCTGCATGTTTCGGAGTGAAGCTCAACACTTGTCAGCAGAGTTTTTAGCATCTCGGAGAAGCTCAGTTCACAGTAAGTGCTGCTCCACCTGATCTCCATCTCTGTCACTTTAATGCTCATTTGGGAAACATGTCATCCAGCTTGTAATGAGAAACGCTTATCAGCAAAAGAGAAGGTTTAAGGGCCCTCTGTGGTTTTGCATCCGTTTAAATGTTGATGGTTTAACGTTTGAAAATGGAAATCAGATGACTGATATATTGAATATAGTGTGTGTGTGTGTGTGTGTATATGTTTTTATGTAATTTGACAGGTATAATATAAAATAATTTATTATCATTATTCTTAATCAATAGTTTTTATTTTACAGTGAAATATAATAATAACAATTATTTTGTTATTTACTTATTTTAAATTTTATTTAGTAAAAATATAATCATACAATTTTCACAAAATTGTGCAGCCCTTCAAACAAGCACAGCAAACCGGCACATTTTTTTATGCATTTTAAATTTCTATTTTTTTTGCATTCCCACCCAAAATCATTCAGTTCTAATTCCAAACAATCTTGAAAAATGTGGAAATTAACAGGAAATTGGTGGTGTTTTTCTGGAAATGAATAACATCATCATAGACCAAAAATAAAAAATCTGGTTAATTTCCACAATTTTTTCCACCCATTATTTTTCCAAAAATGTTTTAATCCTTTATTATATCTTACTTAGTCATGGATTTAATTTTTTATATATATGTTATTCCTCGTTTTAATTCCATTTAAACCGTTAGATGTCTCCTAACGAAGTAAAACTTGCTGTAGGTTAAGTGCACAAATTGGTCTGAACGATTCATTACCGATTCAAGCAAAATCAAAATGACTTGTAAAAGCTTTTTCAGTAATTGCAAACACCAGGAAAGGTCATGGAAATGCATTGATTACGACTGGAGATGTATTGCGTGTACTCTGTTGCAGTGTATACGTGCACTCCTCTGTGGCGCAGTGGAGGAAGTGTCTTCACTCCATCAAGCTAAAGGACTCCGTCCTGGGCATTGTGTAAGGAAACTCATCATCGGGAGACATGTACATAAACTAAAGCGCTTCCTTCAGCGGCAGCAGCTGCTCATTACTCTTTCTTTTCTTCTGTGAAGTCACGTGAAAGGACGTGTTCTGGTAGCTTTGGCTGATGGCACGCTTGCAATCTTCCACAGAGGTGTTGGTAAGACTTCTTTCTAAAAACTAAACTTAAAGATGCTAGTTGCATTCACCCATATGTATAATGCACACCAGACCAGACCAGAATACATGCTCTTTTAATGACGGATGTTTGTTACAGATGGCCAGTGGGATCTGACTAACTACCACCTGTTAGATCTGGGCCGTCCGCATCACTCCATCCGCTGTATGACTGTCGTGCATGACAAGGTCTGGTGTGGATACAGGAACAAGATCTTTGTGGTGCAACCCAAAGCCATGAAGATCGAGGTATGACTTTACTGTGACGTTTTGTGAGGTAACACACATGCATCTAACCTCTCTCTCAGATACACTCCTGTTCAAGTGTTTTTATATATATATAGAATTAATAATTGTATTCAGCAAGGATGCATTAAATTATTCAAATGGCAGTAAATATATGTATAATGTTGCAAAAGTTTCTATTTCAGTTAAATGCTGTTGTTTTGATCTTTCTATTCATCTGAGAATCCTGAAAAATTTAATGTATCACTGTTTCCTCAAAAATATTGTGCAGCACAACTGTTTTTAACATTGATAATAATCAGAAATGTTTCTTGAGCAGCAAATCAGAATATTATAATGATTTCTGAAGATCATGTGACGCTGAAGACTGCAGTAATGATGCTGAAAATACAGATTTGATCACAGAAATAAATTACATTTTAACATATTCACATGGAAAAGTTATTTTAAAATTGTTTGGAAATTCTGAATTTTTACTGTATTTTTAATTAAATAAATGCAGACTTGATGAGCAGAAGAAACTTCTTTCAAAACATAATTAATTTTTTTTTTTTTTTTTTTATAAAACAAGTATTTAAAAATGTTGTTGTTTTCTATATGGACTCAATCTTCAAAAAATAAATCTTACCCAAAACATTTCAACATTGGTCCATGTTTAGCATTATCAGTTAAAATTATTATTAATTTTTTTTATTTGTCAAATTATTACTTAAACGTGTATTTTGATTAAACGACATGACATGCTGCTTCCTGCTCATGAATCCCCCTTGCATGTGATAAAACGAGAGCTTATTGGTCTACTGTTCCTCACGCACAGAAATCGTTCGACGCTCATCCTCGTAAGGAGAGTCAGGTGAGGCAGCTGGCGTGGGATGGCGACGGTATCTGGGTGTCCATTCGTCTGGACTCGACCCTCAGGCTCTTCCACGCGCACACATACCAGCACCTGCAGGATGTTGACATCGAGCCGTACGTCAGCAAGATGCTGGGTGAGCGCTGTGTTTATCAGAGTCCTTAGAGAGTCCTGCGGTGCCGTTCAGACGACTGATGCTGTGTGTGTCACAGGCACCGGTAAGCTGGGCTTCTCTTTCGTGAGGATCACCGCTCTGATGGTCTCCTGCAACCGCCTGTGGGTAGGAACCGGAAACGGCGTCATCATCTCCATCCCTCTGTCAGAGAGTGAGTCAGCCGTGTGCTTCCAGTCATGTCATCGATAGAGGCTGGCATTTTTTCGGGAATCCTGCGGGATGGGAAACAAAATCGCTACGAATTACGTGATTGGGACGGGAGAGGAAAAAATGTAATCGGGAGTGGGCGGGACCGGGAATAGTAATGATACACAAATATACCTTTTATATAAATAAACTATAAACTGTATATTTTAATTCTGAACTCAACTGTCTCTTTATGCTCTCCTCCTGTTTGCTTTGCTGTGGCTGGTTAAGTGAATGCAGTCGGTGATGGACAGATTGTTAACGGCTGGTCTGTGGTAATACAATCGGGCAGGACATCCAAACGCCACCTATCATTCATCAACCTCAAATATGGCTTTTCATCTGAAAGATGTATGTAGTAACAACTTTACATGGCCGCTCAATATGATGTTAACCTAGAGAAATGTGCGCTATTGAAGTGTTTGTGTGGAAGCGCGTTTGCTGCAGGACAGGCTCCGTGCGCTCACTTGCTCTTAAAATCTCCGTCATTTTGGTCATACAGATAAAAGTAGCCTAATACATCTTTCGAATCTGTAAAGACTCTACGCTTATTTGTGTGCACTCAGAATAACAACGAAAGCGTTGCTTTTAAGCAAACAGGATGCGCTTTAGGTCTCATGTGAACTTGAGCGAGAAACTTGAAACTCCGTCTTTGAAAAATATATCTATAGAGAGTGAAATGTCTAAAAATAAAAATAGAAGACGTGTGTGTTAGCATGGATGATTTACATGAAATTTAATCTGTGCAACACTGTGCATAAGATGGCTTTCAGTTCAATATAATAACAAAAACGACATTTTGGGTTTTATTCAACTAATAAGGTGGGCACGCTGTGATCTGTACTATATTTTTACTGTACTGACAAAAAAAAAAAAAAACAACCCGGGAGTGGAGGGAATGGGAGTCATTCTTCTGGGATTGGGACGGAAAGAAATAAATTTTTCGTGGGATTGGGTCGGGAAGAGATTATTTTTCGTGGGATTGGGTCGGGAGAGGTTTGAGAATTCACTCCCGTGTCACCCTCTAGTCATCGACGGTCGTGTAATTCTATGTCATTTTTGATTCCCACAACAGAAAGTAAAGATGCAGCGGCGGCGGGGTCGACTCATCCAGGCGGTGCGATCCGTGTCTACGGTGATGAGAGCGGAGATAAAGTCACGACAGGCACGTTTGTGCCCTTCTGCTCCATGACTCACGCTCAGCTGTGCTTCCACGGACACAGAGACGCCGTCAAGTTCTTCACCGCAGTCCCGGGTACAAAAACTTCTAGAGAACTATTGTATTGTAATTAGAGTTATTGTAATCTTTCTCATTCAGTTACATTTTTGTTCCAGGTTTATTTTTTTTGGGTGCTTTTTTATATTCTTTATATTTATTGTTCTAAAAAAACTTTTTAAAAATGAGTTGTATGCAAAAAATGTGTGGTCCACAAACATGTAGTACAAGTAGCCTAGTATAATGAAGAGGAGTAATTAGAAAACTAGACCGTGTCCGTTTATATTAGGAGTCTATTTAAATGGCTACATAAAATTGTATTAATTTGTTTGATTAATTTAAATGATTGAAATGCAATTTAACTGCAATTTTAACATTTAACAACGCTTCAATTTTTTGGCAAAGGAGGGCGTTTTTTTCTGTATTATTATTATTATTATTATTATCATCATCATCATCATTTTTTTGTATTCGGTTTAAATGGTTAAATGACATTTTTAGTAATCAAAAAGCATGTCTAATTAATTTTATTCATAAAACTTTAACGATTTAATAATTTGTTAAATCATTGATTTGGTACATGTGGGAACAAATAAATATAAAAATAAGTAAACATAAATAAATGAATACAAATACAGATCCAATACTGTATCTTTTATTTTATACAAATAAAAATAGAAAAGTAATACAGAAATAAATGTGGGACTGAATGTAATTAAAAATGAAATTGAGTCATTTATTCATTTATTTTCCTAATGCGTGTATGTATATGTGTTTTTATTGATTTATTAATCGTTTATTTTTACAGGTTTGGTCCTTCATATTTTAGGGCCCTTTTATTTCCCCCTAAATTCTATTAAGTTTTTCTGAATTTATGATTTAATACAAATGTATTATTCAAAACAAATCAAATCAAATGAAGGTGTAAAACAGTTCAATAAATCATTCAAATGTAATCAAATGAAAATGTAGCAATTTTGTTTTTGGTGCTGCATAACAGAAGTTTACTGTTAAAACTTAACTTAATAACAAAACAAACTGAAGAACCGCTGCAGCTTCTGTCAAAGATGGGTTTAGTTAATAACACCTATAGTGTCTTACTCTTACTTATTGAATGTATTGATCAAATGTAAGAATCTGACATAAAAGATGACGCATACACTTAATAAGCTTCGAAACGAGATGGAAATGATCCAGAAAGTTTACTTGTGTTTTATTTTTTGATTCTGACATTTTTTTTTATTTGATTTAAAACTCGTGACCCCAGCGAGACTCATTCCCAATAAACACCCATGATGTTTTTCTGTTTTTCAGGGCAGGTGATTCCATCTGCGGGGTCAGGGGTCGAGGCGACCGCTGATAAATCCTCCGACGCGTCCTCTCCAGAGCTGCTGAGGTCAGTGCTGGTGGTGAGCGGAGGAGAGGGTTACATCGACTTCAGGATGGGTGAGTCAGACGCCTCCCGGTGCCGCGGTCCCGTTTGAAACACCGGATCACTCACACACCCCTCTCTTCCTATCACAGGAGATGAAGGAGGAGACACGGAGAACATCGACGAACCCACTCTGAACCTGCAGCCCTTCCTGGCCAAAGCCGAGCGCAGTCACCTCATCGTGTGGCAGGTCATGTCCGGCGAGGAGTGACCTCTGTTTCACTCTCTTCTGCTTTATTTAAGACCGTTCCAGCACTGGCTTATAGAGTTTCTATCATGCAAATCACAATTATCGACGAAGAATGAAGTTTTCATACTGTTTGTGCTTTCGCCAAGTTTTCAGAAGACCTTCCCACATCATCTTTGGCAATACAACGCAGATAAGATGGAAAATAATGGTGATTAAGTCCGTGTTTATTTGGGCGAGAGCACAACGGGCCGATGCACAATGCACTACATCGTGCCTAGAAGAGCTTTTGTGTTTGTTTTCGCTGAAGAAGTGCTTTCTCAATCCTTAAATCCTCCAGATACTGTGAGCGCAAATGCAATATTTTCATATGAATGTCGCACGGTTACCAAAGGATAGAGAAAATGATTTAATAATCCTCATCTAGACAACTATTTTATCACTCCCCAGTCACTCAGATCCACGTCACGTTCGCAGTCTTTTTTAACACTAGAGCGGTTTTCGCAGAAAGTAGTGCGTAGATGAATGTTCAGAGACAAACGCTTATTTTTATGACTCTTTTGTACACTTCTTTTTGACTCTAATGTGTGACCGCGGGCGTCCTGCTGATGCTTGGTTTGCAGGAGAGCAGAAACAACTTCCTTCGCAAACTAGCCACTGCAGTATTTATTTCTATGAACCAGCCTTTGCAGTTCAGAATGTAACTTTGTACATTTGAATATAAATATATACAAGATATGTATATGAAATGATGACTGTTTGGATTTGAGGTTTTTTGATAATGTAAATCAGGTGATTGATTTTGGGCTGATCAATCTTAATAACTGACTACAGAAATGTACTTTCACTGAGCTATGCACTATTTTGAAGTGTGTGTGTGTGAGAGAGAGAGTGTGTGTGTGTGAGAGAAAGTGTGTGTGTGTGAGTGTGTGTGTGTGTGTGTGTGTGTGGTGTGTGTGAGAGAAGAGGTGTGTGTGTGTGTGTGTGTGTGTGTGTGTGAGATGTGTGTGTGTGAGAGTGTGTGTGTGAGAGTGAGAGTGTGTGTGTGTGTGAGTGAGTGAGAGAGTGTGTATGTGTGAGAGTGTGTGTGTGTGTGTGTGTGTGAGAGAGAGTGTGTGAGTGTTGTGTGAGAGAGAGAGAGAGTGTGTGTGTGTGTGTGTGTGTGTGTGTGTGTGTGTGGTGTGTGTGTGTGTGTGAGGCGAGTGTGTGTGTGTGAAGAGAGTGTGTTGTGTGAGAGAGAGAGAGAGGTGTGTGTGTGTGTGAGTGTGTGTGTGTGTGTGTGTGTGAGTGTGTGTGTGTGTGAGAGAGAGATGTGTGAGAGACAGAGAGAGTGTTTGTGTGTGTGTGTTGTGTGTGTGTCTGTGAGTGATGCCAGCATTTTGTGGACCGGAAGAGTGTGCCGTCCCATAATCCTCCAGGTTTGGGCACTTCCTGTCTGTAAGAATGGAGCAGACATCAGCGTCACCCAGTATCCTCTGTTAGACTGTCGTCCCTTCATTATGTTCATCTCCTCCTCCTCATCTTAGCCTTTTATTCATCTATTAAACTGACTTTTTGGGGAACTTGGTGTGTTTTTGTTATTATTATTACTATATTCAATATAAGATTATTTACATTTAAATACAATTATTTATTTAGCATTTTTCAAATGATTAAATGTACAAAGTGTGTCCCTTACTGAGAAGTAAATAAATAAAAACCTGATAATAAAACCAAGTAAATGTTTATATGAAATAGTTTGTTCATTGAATATCATGGTGCATAACACCCAGAAAAGTATTTGGTGCTTTAAATATTAGTAGTAATTTTAAAATGTTTGCTCCAGAAAAGTTTTGAATCTGTTTATGAATCTGTTTATTGAATGATTCATTCATTCGTTCGTTCATCACGTGTAACAATGTAACCTTCAAAAGATCAGTCTGTCTGGAGTGATACAAACAATGAAGAGTTGTTCCGAATGATTAAACCACAGATATATGGTTTAAAATGAAGACGGGTTTTGGTGGATCATAATGATGCTGCTGGACACTTTATCCAGCTTATTTTAAACATTTATCATTTATAACGTCAGTGTGTGAGACTCATTCGCTTCGTTATTTTTAGCAGTACAAAAAAGCTCCTTACATTGCAAACGGCTATTTCTTCTGTTATTTGACTGTGTTATTGTAGTCATAAACACTGGTTTGTTGCACTGATAGTTTTACCACACTCTGTTATTCTTCTAGTCCACAGCAGCTAATGAAGCAGAAGTCTGGCAGATTGACAGAAACCGTGATGAAATGAGGTGAATACATGCATTAAATCTCTCTGACCGCTGGGGATTTAAAGTCATGCGAAAACTGACAGAATACTGAAAAAGATGTTCTTGTTACGGTGTAATTATACATTCAAGTATTCAGTAATATTAATTAACTACACTTACCTTAGGGTTAGGTGCATGTCATTATGCATAAATTATTAATACTATCATAAATGCATGTAACGTGTAACAAGGACACTATAAAATAAAGTGTTACCAAAAAACTAGCATTATACATGTTTAGGTTTTTCTTGGTTTTGGTGTTTTATGATGCAATGAACATTTAGACATTTCAAAGTGTAACTTAAGGCAAGACAGCAGAGGTGAATACAGTAAAAATATGTATGTTATGAAATGCTATAATGTTCAAATGAGGCATTATCTAATTAAATATGCACTAATTTGCATATGAAGAGTTTATTTGCAAAAATGTATAAAAATCATGTTTTTTTTATCCTGCATTCCATTTAATATCAATCAAACTGTAGTTGTGTTTTGATTAAATAATAAGCACTAAACAATACAACTAACACAATATAAAACATGATTTATGAAAATGAACAAAAACAGTTTTTCATATATCTCTTCATATATTTCCAGAACTGAAATCTAAACATTGGATAAAACCAGATTCAAAATTCCTGTCTGATTTGGTTGACATTAGATGGGAATTTAATTTTTTTTTTTATCACTTAATGAATCAGAAATTAATGAAATACTGTCAGAATGAAATACTGTCAACAGACACGTTGTGGGTATATACAATATTATATAAACCAATAATGTGAACAGACCCTTCAGAATATAGATGGGCAAGAATAAAACTGTAAAGTGTATAAACAAACTCACCACCTTTAAAGATATGAATTGATTTTGAAATCTGCAGATGCAAATAGATAAAGTACAATAACATAAACACTTAAACTGGTATTTTGAATGCTTTCTTTCCACTAGTCTGAAAGAAGACATGATATGGAAGTGAAACTATTCTTTTGCCTGTCTTGTCTTAAACGTCCGAATCATTTCTGTTCATGTAATCCTGGTGCTGTAGAGGGCGTCAGCGCACCGCTTCTTTACTGCCTTTGAAATGACATTCAGCAGCTCCTCCCCCGTCTGTGATTGGCTGCCGCTGGTACACACAGTACATGTTCTCACACAGTCATCCAATAACAATGATGAAAACTGATCTGATCCATGTGTCTCTCCCCAGCAGGCCTGTGCACAGAGAGGGGCGACGTCTCTTACGTAACCCGTCCAGGGAGGGTTCCCAGGGCTTAGGGAGCATGCCTGGGGCTCCTGGACGCTTCGTGAGGTGTGTGATAATCTAGAGATGGACTGACTGTACCACACATCTGTCATATGCAGACATGTCATTTCATTCCCTTGCGCCTAACAACTAAGCCCCCAGATCTGAGTCTCTCAGAGCAGGTTTATATTGGATTGAGTTTTCATCCATGGACCTGAGCCTGATGATATTTGCATTATTAGATGTTACATAACGCAGCGTCTCAGTGGTGAGATCTTGTCTGTAAACACTTTCCCGCTGGCGTTTATCTTTTCCACCGGATTCATTTGCGTTTAGTGTATAAAATCAAAGTTGACGTGTAATTGGCCATGAGAGATTGAGTGTAATTAGCCTTATGGAGCAGGAATGACATCTTTGCAGCTTTCATTGTGAATGCTTTTATTTCTAGTTTGCAGAAATATTGTGAAGACATGAATATGTACACAACAATTGGGTAGATGACATGCAATGTGTCCATGGACAACTTCAAAATATGAATATTTAAGGAAATGTGCATGTTTAGGTCTTTCAACTGCTCACAGTGTCTTTTACATCATTTTAATCACTTTTCCCTTCATTAGTTATGAATTATCCTGCAGTGACAAATAGTTTTTTTTAAGTGAAAATGTATCACTCAGCGAGGTCATAAATGTTGCATGCATATTATTATTATTAATAATATTATTATACATGCAAATAATAATGCCATCACTAAATATTTATCCTTTTAAATCATTATTATGTACATGCACCTTTTATTATGTCATTGAATATTTATACGTGTAAGTTATTAATATTTATAATTATTATCATCATTATTATTGTGCATGCACCTAATGATACATCACTAAATATTTATCCTTATAAATCATTATTATTATGTGCATGCACCTATTATTGTGTCATTTAATATTTATACTTTTAATGTTATTAATATTTATTATTATTGCACCTAATAATAATCACTAAATATTTATCCTTGTTTTATTATTTTTATTATTATCATTATTATGTGCATGCACCTTTTATTGTGTCATTTAATATTTATACTTTTAATGTTATTAATATTTATTATTATTATTATTATTATTGCACCTAATAATAATCACTAAATATTTATCTTTGTTTTATTATTTTTATTATTATCATTATTATGTGCATGCACCTTTTGTGTAATTTAATATTTATACTTTTAATGTTATTAATATTTATTATTATTGAACCTAATAATAATCACTAATTATTTATCCTTGTTTAATTATTTTTAATTATTATCATTATTATGTGCATGCAACTGTTGATGAATATTTATACTTGTAAAAATATTTATTATTATCATTATTCAATATATAGAAGAACATTTTTAGATAGAGTATAGCACATCACATCAAAGGGCATGTCTTTTTTTCATATTTCATGTTAATAATCCAGTTATAAATCTACAATTTCTCTAGTGCAGGGAATGAAATGAATTCATACGATGCAGTTTTAGAGCAGCACGTCATACAATAACAAAGCAGAATGCAAATTCATTTTCATTTCCTTTGGCTCTTTATAAATATTTATGCTATCAAATCTCTTATCAGGATATTGCAGACAGCAGTGAATTCTATTTCGGATGGCATGTGTTGTTCAGAGATTGAAGTGTGTTTGGAGAGACGATGCTAAGGCTAACATCAGACCTCGTTTATCCTCGACTGATGTATAACTGCTGCTAGGAAGTGACCTACAGGATCTGATGAGCTCTTTATGCTCATCTCTCTGCTAATATAATGTCAGTTCTGCACGTCTGCCATGCTGGATCAAAGGTGACGTGTGTGGTCTCTCACATTCAACCCCCTCAGACCGCTTGTGCTCAAATAAAGAGGAGCCCAAATTAGACTCCAGGAACATGTGTGAGACGGAGAGAGAATATATTCATTTTCACCTGACTGTCAAATATACACATTCCCTTCTACATTCAGATCAATTGTAATCTAAAACAAAAAGTCCATGTGAAAAAACTGTACAAAAATGTACACCTTTATTATCACTTTAAAATAGCTGTTTTCTATGCGACTATATGTTGAAATGTAATGTATTCCTCTGATCAAAGCTGTATTACATCATCAGTCTTCAGAGTCACGTGATCTTCAGAAATCATAATAATATGCTGCTCAAGAAACATTTCTGATTATTATCAGTGTTAAAAACAGATGTGCTGCTTCATATTTTTGTGAAAACCATGATTAATTTTATTTTTCATGATTCTTTGATGAATAGAAAGTTCAAAAGAACATTAAAAAGAAGTCAAGTTTTTTTTATTGACACTTTTGATCAATTAATGCATCCTTGGTAAATAAAAGTATCAATTTATTTTTCTTATTGTAACATCTTACCCAAAACTTTTGAATGGTAGCATATCATAGTTTCCATAAAAATGATTAGAAATGTTTCAAATCAACATTATTATGTTTTCTGAAGATCATGTGACATTGAAGACTGGAGTAATGATGCTGGAAATTCAGCTTTGATCACAGAAATAAATTACGGTTTAACAGATATTCACATAGAAAACTGCTATTTTAAATTGTAATTGGCATAATTTTTGATCAGCAGCCTTGATGAGCAAAAGAGACTTCTTTGAAAAAAATAAACATTGTAATTATTCCAAACGTTGGTGTATGTAATGCAATAACTCCCCACATGCTGCTCTCAAACAGGGCAAGCAAAATCAAAACACGCTTGCATTTGTGTCTTCTGACTGTCAGTTATAGTTTATAAAGTTCATCTCCCGTAGGGTGTTTATGGACACTACTCGACTGCAAATGAAATGTGCCGTTGTGTGGCTTCATCAGTTATACGGTGAGCTGAGCGAGTGCTGAAATGTGGGGATTTGTGGAAGCCGCTATCTTGGCCCTGTGCCAGTGACAGCAGCGCTCCAGTGAGCATGATAGGAGAGCTAAATGAGGGAGAGTTATATCTGGAAACGGGATATGACACCCGCTGGACGCGTCCACCCTTCCTCACTGTGGCCGTCCATCACTCGTGTCCAGTCAGAGATCCGCCTCCTCCTCGCCGGCTAGAGCTTGAAACGATACGTCACACGAGCGATGATCTTGTGCTCACGTTTCAGAGCACATCAGAAATGATCCAGAGATCCATCCATCAAAGTACAGTGGATCTAGAGTCAGTGAACTGCGTGTTCTCAGAGAACACAGTGTGCGCTTCTGTTAAACAACAGCTGCCCGGCAACGCATTCTAAACAATAACATGCTGAATATAACAGAGACGCTAGGATGAAAGGAGAAGTCCCCTCGTAGCTGTAACCCTGTAGTCACACTTTACAGATAAAAGATCCATTTAATTTGAGTCTTACAGTAATAAGAGCCCATCACTTTTCTGATGGAAGAAAGTCATGCCTTACAGTAAAAATATTTTTTATAGATAACTTGAAGTCCCACCTTATATACAAGAGCCAATCAGCTTCCTGACAGAGAAAGTCCCGCCTTACAGTAAAAGAGCCAATCAGCTTCTTGACAGAGAAAAGAAAGTCCCGCCTTACAGTAAAAGGACAGAGAAAAGAAAGTCGAGCCAATCAGCTTCCTGCCAGAGAAAGTCCCGCCTTACAGTAAAAGAGCCAATCAGCTTCTTGACAGAGAAAAGAAAGTCCCGCCTTACAGTAAAAGAGCCAATCGGCTTCTTGACAGAGAAAAGAAAGTCCCGCCTTACAGTAAAAGAGCCAATCAGCTTCTTGACAGAGAAAATAAAGTCCCGCCTTACAGTAAAAGAGCCAATCAGTTTCTTAACAGAGAAAAGAAAGTCCCGCCTTACAGTAAAAGAGCCAATCAGCTTCTTGACAGAGAAAAGAAAGTCCCGCCTTACAGTAAAAGAGCCAATCAGCTTCTTGACAGAGAAAAGAAAGTCCCGCCTTACAGTAAAAGAGCCAATCGGCTTTTTAACAGAGAAAAGAAAGTCCCGTCTTACAGTAAAAGAGCCAATCGGCTTTTTAACAGAGAAAAGAAAGTCCCGTCTTACAGTAAAAGAGCCAATCGCTTTTAACAGAGAAAAGAAAGTCCCGCCTTACAGTAAAAGAGCCAATCAGCTTCTTAACAGAGAAAAGAAAGTCCCGCCTTACAGTAAAAGAGCCAATCAGCTTCCTGCCAGAGAAAGTCCCGCCTTACAGTAAAAGAGCCAATCAGCTTCTTGACAGAGAAATGTCCCGCTTAAAGTAAATGAGCCAATCGGCTTCTTGACAGAGAAAAGAAAGTCCCGCCTTACAGTAAAAGAGCCAATCAGCTTCTTGACAGAGAAAAGAAAGTCCCACAGTAAAAGAGCCAATCAGCTTCCTGCCAGAGAAAGTCCCGCCTTACAGTAAAAGAGCCAATCAGCTTCTGCCAGAGAAAGTCCCGCCTTACAGTAAAAGAGCCAATCAGCTTCTTGACAGAGAAAATAATTCCTGCCTTACAGTAAAGAGCCAATCAGCTTCTTGACAGAGAAAAGAAAGTCCCGCCTTACAGTAAAAGAGCCAATCGGCTTTTTAACAGAGAAAAGAAAGTCCCGCCTTACAGTAAAAGAGCCAATCGGCTTTTTAACAGAGAAAAGAATGTCCCGCCTTACAGTAAAAGAGCCAATCGGCTTCTTGACAGAGAAAAGAAAGTCCCGCCTTACAGTAAAAGAGCCAATCGGCTTCTTGACAGAGAAAAGAAAGTCCCGCCTTACAGTAAAAGAGCCAATCAGCTTCTTGACAGAGAAAAGAAAGTCCCGCCTTACAGTAAAAGAGCCAATCATTGTTCTGATTGAGAAAAGAAAGTCCTGCTTACAGTAAGAGCTAATCACTTTTCTGGTAGAAAAAGAAAGTTAATTAACAGTAAATCAAACTTGCTGTTTTCCAGCAGTCAAGTTCAGTTGTCATTTTATTATACCAGGATTTTTAGTGTTTTTTAATGTAATTCAGTCTTCAGAATGAGTAAACATACCAATCAATTTAAGTCAGTAAGTGGACTGAACTCAGTTTTGCCGTTTGAATTTATTTTTAATAATTTCTATTGCATTAGCTAAAAACAATATGTAAACAGAGCTGGAGTAAATATGACAGTACTGTTGAGTTTGATTAAATTACAACAAAAGTGTATTTTCAAACCACATAGTTGTTTAGAAAAAGTGTCGGGAACTAATTTAAAGGAATATCAGGTTCAGTGCCCGGTTTGCTCTCGGTCTCCGCTGACCTCGATGTGTATGCCACCTAAATCTGGGCCTTTCCACTTGAGATCTGGGAGGTTGGCAACAGAATCTCCGTCACTCTTTTTGCCCGTTGGCTGCAGAAGTTCTTCAGAGTTTGATGTGTATTTTGACAGCTGGAGGAGACTGAGTCACGGCCTTCTCTAGAGATGCTCTCTGGAGTTCAGAGATGATTCAATCGCCCATAGACTCAACTCCAAAACACACACGGATAAACAAGCCATGTTCTTCATCATACGGGCCTAGCTGTGTCACGATTGACAAACTCAAGCATCTGTATCCTCAGGCTGGGACCCTGTGTGCTCGAACACTCAAAAATAGCTTGCTGGAGTCGACACATTACCATAGCCGGGCCTGAGGGTCATCTGATTAACACGGTCCAGGCTGGTAGATGTCATAACTACACCATCATGGACAAAAACACGTCTCTCCGATAGCTGAGTGCTTATTATAGCAACTGCAGCATGTTTGTCTTAAACATCTTACACATCAACCTTAAAGCCATATTTGACCCCAAAATGAAAATGTTTTAAACCGGCATGACTGACTGACTTCTGTGGAATGCAAAAGAAGACATTTTGGACGCCATTGTGGCTCGGTCGCCGCTGACTTTCACTGAAATCTTATTTTCATTGAGAATATCTTCTTTTGTGTTCCACGGAAAATATTTTTTTTGTATATTTAGCAGACGTTTTTATCCAGAGGGAATCAAAACGGGAACCAAAAAATAATCAAAGGGCCAACCATATTAATAATATAGTTTTGATTACGAATTTAGTGCTGATAATTAATTGTCCTCCAAATAATTGCATTTAATGATTTTATCATATTTGGTTGATGTTACTTACAGTTTAAGCATAATACATTAATTGTCTTTTTACTTGGAATCATGTATGATATAAAAACATTTATAATAAAAATGAGCTCATATGATTTTCTTTAATGCTGTTAAAAAGTTATTTTTAAATCATTAAGTATTCATAATTTAATTAATATAAGTGTCCTATCTGGAAGGCAAACTGTGATTGAAATTCAAACTACAAAATTATTTATCTCAGATAATTGTGATTACGTCAAATAATTATGATCAGATCAATCAATTATCACATATGGTAAGAATATTCCTAAATGAGGATGGTTTTATTGTGTACTGTTCATGTCACTTACAATGTAAGCCTAATACATTATTATTATTATTTTACTTAGTTTCATATGTAAGGATAAAATGTATAATAAAAATAAGGATTATTTTCATGCTGAAAAAACTATTATCACTATTAAATATATATACAGAAAATAACCACAGTCAGACTACTAAGCATGAATTACAACAGGCCTGAATACAGGCGAGAATAGGGCTGAATGTGGTTTGGAGGCATGTTTTTCTGCGATGTTGTTGATCAGTGATTTGGCGCTGGCCTGTAGGGAGCACTGACGTGTTATCAGTGAGATAAACACACAAACAAATGCACATGGAGTCTCCAGCCTGCAGCTTTGTTCAATTAACGCCTTGATGGTGGGGCTTCTCCCATGGCGAGACCGGCTGGAGGATACGCCAGCCCTGAAAACATACTGCGTTAGCATACTTACTCTTTCACATCCACTCATCTGCGGAGCGAGTATTGATCGGATGTCCAGGCAAGGCTGGCTAGATATTGATTTGCAGTCTTTGGCAAGGCATATATATCGTTTTCAGTGCTTTCGATGACGTGAAACGTCAGGGCTCGTTTTCACCTGCATGTCATACATTATGTATGTAAAAGTGTAATTCTTTACAAAATCATTCCACAGTCAGTCTGATGCCATCTGTAAGCACTGCAGAAAATGATCTTCTTTCTAAGTGTTTAATTAGTAGAAAATGTCTAAACTTTCTTAAATCAAGATGCTTGAGAAAAAGTCTTGTTTTCTTAAGCTTAAAATGAGAAAATGCTAGTTAATTGGGGTAAAAAAATAAAAACTTTTCCTTTGAATTAAGTTACTTTTTCTGACTCCATGGCCAGATATATTTTCTTTTTTAAGCTTCAAAATGTAATTTTGAAAATCTTAAAAATGTAAAACCTTTTTCAGAAAACAAGACTTAATATCCTGTCGTTTTGCTTAAATCTTGTTTTATGAATGATTAGATATTTATACTGGAAAACAGCACAAAAATATTAAGAAAATAATGTTTTGCAAACTCATTAAACCAACCCATGCTTATGGAATATGCACAATTCAGCTGAAATGAATACTATTGTAATTAAAACACCAACAACTTGTATTCCTTTTCACGCAAATTATGATTACAGTGGCAGATTATCAATAAAGACATATTTGAATGTGTTTTTATGCTATGTTATGAGCTTAAAACTCTTTCACTGTAGTGCATGATTTGTAAACGAACACATTTTGATGTATGTTATAACCAGCTCCGTATGCTTGTCTTTTCTGAGATGGTAAACTTGCTCGGTAGCGCACCCGGTGCAGTATTACACTTGTGATGTGAAGCGCTCGGGTACGAGTTCATCAAACACGAGTCATGATAAAACAGCTCAAAGACTTGTAGAAGCAAGATAAAATGACATGGTTGCTTCAGGAAATGTGTTTTTATCTCACGTTTGCTTTTGTTAACACCATCGGTTAGCTTAGGGTTTAGTTATTCTCAAACACGATACACTATTAATCTTTTAGTGCATTGCATCTCCGAACTCTCCCGATATATACAGCAACCAATGTAATATAACACTGCCAGATTCACATTCATCAGTTTCAAGTAAAGCCGAACATGCTCTTAGTGTGACATTTCCTTTGAAAGTGTGTGGAAACAGTGTAATATCATTTTGCAGATATGCACAGGCATGTTTTTCCAGTGAGCCTGGGTTGCATTAAACCGTACTGACTGTAAAGATGACCGTGTGAGAGTAATTATCAGTAACGCTGCATGTGCTTGCACACTATTGCTGATCTTTCCTGGTGGCAGGATCTTCTCCATTTCACTGAAAATCAGTTGATTTTCAGTTTAGTTTGCCAGCACTTCGGTCATGCTGTGTGAGTGAAATACAATAGCTCCTTGATAAACAGATATATTTGTGAAAAGTCACTCAAAATGCTGCACATGCACTGGCTAAACTTGAGCTTATACTAACATCTAATGATTTCTTTGGTCACGTCGCCTTATTTTCAAGGTCTCGGCGGTAAGAAGCGCTCCCCACAAATGATATCTGTGAGAAAAGCTGTTTTCATGAGGGATAGACTGAACTGGAAGTGCTTAGTCATCTGTATCCAACAGTGCACAACTGAATTAGCATTAGCGGCTAATGTTTCCTATTGGCCCTCTTTACGTCTGGCTTTAAAAGGATAGTTTGACCACAAATTATCATTTTATCATCATGTCTTTATCTTTATGTAATTCAAAACCTCAATGACTTTCTTTATTTTCTGTCTGGTCATACAATGAAAGTCAAAGCAACACTGAATCCCTCTGATTTTGCGATATATATATATATATACAGTCAAACGAAAATGTATTCACACACCGTCAACATTTCATAGTTTATTCACTATAGTTTAGAAAATGGTTATAAAATATGATAAGAACAGTTAAACTGTATCAGAACAAATTCATCTTGATAATGTCAGATTTGATAGAAAGTAATGAATTCGGTTGAATATCTGTCAGCTGTTAAATTTCAGTTTTAGATAATACAATTTAGGTCAATCAATTACCAAGCAAAGCTTCATTGTGTTCAGTCTGTGGTGTAAAAGAGTCGCTTTAGCAATTAAAGAAAAACACTTGCACAACATGGTCAGGTCAAAGTGTCTGGATCATTTTTGGTCCCTATTTATTTTATCAGTTTTACTGGTGCTCATTGATTAATTTTTATAATATGTCACAGCTACTTTATTTGCTATCCTATTAGTGTCTTGGATATGATATCTTATAATATGTCTTATATTGTATGTACTATAGAATATCAAATAGAAAGTTGATTGTGTGTGTGTGTGTGTGTGTGTGTGTGTGTGTGTGTGTGTGTGTGTGTGTGTGTGTGTGTGTGTGTGTGTGTGTGTGTGTGTGTGTGTGTGTGTGTGTGTGTGTGTGTGTGTGTGTGTGTGTGTGTGTGTGTGTGTGTGTGTGTGTGTGTTCAAATGTATATCCAGAGATGTTTGGATATGAAACCACGTGTAAATGAGCTCTATGTAATATGTCACCTCTACCCAGACTACGGTTTAAGTTGTTTTACAGCATGTCATTCACTAAGTGCTTGTTTAATATTGTGGTTTATATAATGAACTATAAACAGGACAGACTCGTGTCATCCTGAATGACTCTGTTTGCCGTCTCAACAGTTTCTCTGAACATCTCCGGCTCCTGATTGGCTGGCGTGAGGCCGGGTCAGAAATAAAGAGTGTGTCTGGTTGGAGCGTGTTTGTCGTTTGATTGTGCTGAGCGCAGTAGTGATGTTCCTGGTGTGGTAGTTAGTATGTGAGGTAATGAGATCTTACTGCTCGGGTTCACTTTGACCTAATTCTGTCTCCACCGAAGGAGTTTTTCCACATCTTTGCTGGACAGATTCTTTGATTATAACGTATTTGGTGGTGATGCTGCTGTTCTGCAGCTCACATGAGCTCAGTTCAACAAACATGTGAAAACGAATGATCCTGAACATCAGGTGAACCGCAGCTGTTCGGCGATCTTTGAGACGCTCCTGAGTGCCAGACAGCTTAAACAGATGGTGTGTGTTTGTATTTTAGTTTTGCTCATCCGGTTTTTAATGCGTCAGCTATTGTTGTGAGGCCCAGAACTGCCCTAGATGTGACCTCTTGACCTCTCGACCTCTGGACACACCCTTCAGTCCACTGCTCCAATCACGCGGCTCATTTCCATCACGGCGCCACCATGACAACGTTAAAGGACATATGGCAGAATAATTGGACAGGTGGACCGTGTTTGTGTGCATATCGTGTGTTCATTAATATGTGATTTCTGTAAATGTGCTGTTGCAGTATGTTTGCAGAAGGCCTGACATTTTATGACATTCACATTTATGAACTCTTTTGTTGTGTTTTCATTTTGTCTCGTCATCTGGTCCGTTTAGTCCTTCTCTGCCCTCATTTAGTTAATTGATTCATTAGTGCTCATTGATTAATTCCCATCAGCTGTTTGTCGTCTTTGGCTGGTATTACGTTTGAGTTGGTTTGTCATCTCCTCGTTTATGTGGATCATATTCTTCCTGCATATTATTAAACTATTTATTGTATTTATCTTCGTCTTCGTGTCTTCTTCGACACAACCGTGACAATACGAAGGTTCAACAAACTTTAACAGTTCATAATGGTATAAAACATTATGTAAATATTAAATTAGTACAAATATTAATATAAATGTTAGAAAATATGCATATGTACAATTTATTTCAAAAAGTTCCATTGGCAATGGTATTATATATTATATAATGGATATATTATTTTATACTATATTATTAATATTTAACATACGTCTATATATATTTGCCAATGTCCAGTCCCAATATAATATAATACAATGTTATATAATACAGTAATTTAATATTAAGTATTTTAGAATAATTGTACATTTATATATATTTTTAAATTCCAGTTACAGTTCCATTGTGATTAACTTCTACACAATAATATAACATAATATAGAATAATAATATAATCACAATCACGTTATAGTCATAAAAAAATCAGTTGCGTTTTGTAAAGTAATAATTAAATGATATAAAGTTATTTTGAGTTATAGTCATAATTGCGATTTGTAGTTATATTTGTAATATAAAATTGAATAAAAAAATCACATTATATAATTTATATTTTGCATATATCTCCGATATATCTCAATATTATAGACTTTATATCTTCTTAAAAACACAATATAAAAGAGTTTATATTTCACATTATGAGATAATAAGTCGCAAATACACTCACCGGACACTTTATTAGGTACCTGTTCAATTGCTTGATAACACAAATTGCTAATCAGCCAATCAATGCATTTAGGCATCTAGATGTGATGAAGACGACTCAAAGCGAGCATCAGAACGGGGAAGAAAGGGGATTTAAGTGACTGAACGTGGAATGGTTGTTGGTGTCAGACGAGCTGGTCTGAGTATTTCACAAACTACTGATCTACTGGGATTTTCACACACAACCATCTCTAGGGTTTACAGAGAATGATCTGAAAAAGAGAAAATATCCAGCGAGCGGCAGTTGTGTGGATGAAAATGCCTTGTTGATGTCAGAGGTCAGAGGAGAATGGACAGACTGGTTAGAGATGATAGAAAGACAACAGTAACTCAAATAACCACTCGTTACAACCAAGATCTGCAGAATACCATCTCTGAACACACAACACGTCGAACCCTGAAGCAGATGGACTCCAGCAGCAGAAGACCACACCGGTGCCGCTCCGGTCAGATAAGAACAGCACACGGAGGATACAATTCACACAGAATCACCAAAACTGGACAATAGAAGATTGTAGAAACGTTGCCTGGTCTGATGAGTCTTGATTTCTGCTGCATTCAGATGTAGGGTCAGAATTTGGTGTAAAGAACATGAAAGCATGGATCATCCTGCCTTGTCTCAGCGGTTCAGGCTGATGGTGGTGTAATGATGTGGGGGGTATTTTCTTGGCACACTTTGGGTCCATTAGTACCAATTGAGCATCGTTTAAACAGCACAGTCTACCTGAGTATTGTTGTGACCATGTCCATCCCTTTATGACTACAGTGTACCATCTTCTGATGTACTTCCAGCAGGATAATGCACCATGTCACAAAGCTCAAATCATCTCAGACTGGTTTCTTGAACATGACAATGAGTTCACTTTACTCAAATGTCCTCCACAGTCACCAGATCTCAATCCAATAGAGCACCTTTGGGATGTGGTGGAACGAGAGATTCTCATCATGGATGTGCAGACGACAAATCTGCAGCAACTGCGTGATGCTATCATGACAATATGAACCAACATCTCTGAGGAATGTTTCCAACACCTCGTTGAATCTATGCCACGAAGAATTAAAGCAGTTCTGAAGACAAAAGGGGTCCAACCCGGTACTAGCAAGTGTACCTAATAAAGTGGCCAGTGAGTGTATCTTTTAAATTGTTTTATCTCCGTGTGGAAATGTGCTTCCATACTGAACTAAACTTTGGGAGCAATAGTGTGTGTTTGGCGTGGCACCTCGTGTTTGCTGAACAATGGGAGCGTTCTGGCAGTCACAATGGTCCAGAGAACAAGCTCCTGTACTTAGCGCTTGTCTTTGAGTGCTAATGCTAAGAATAGAAGTGTCCTGCTCAAAACCACTGACCCAGGCCCAGAGCAGAGGGATTGAGGTCAGCCGCACATTGTGTCCGGGCCAAGAACCTCTTAGAAAGTTGCCTGATTAGCACTCGGCTAAGATTAGCTTGCATCGCTCATCGATCCTCAGGAAGACTTTAGCTTCCATGAAAGGAAGAGATGTCTGAGAAAGTCCTGGAGGAGAGAGCTGTCTTGAATTTGAAGGTTTTAAGGCTATGCTGCTTCTCTGACAGACAAACAGACCAATAGATTGCTATGCAGAGCATGCTTAGCATGCTATGCTACTGATAGGATGTTCTGGGTGGTTGCTAGGGTGTTTTTTGCAGTTGCTAGGGTGTTTTGGGTGATTACTAGGGTGTTGCTATGTGGTTGGTAAAGTAATCTGGTTAGTTGCTATGGTGTTTCCATGTGGTTGCTAGGGTGTCTGGGTTGTTGCTAGAGTGGCCGAATGGTTTCTAGGGTGTTGCTATGCAGTTACTAAGGTGTTTCTAGGTGGTTTTTATGGTGACGTTGTTATGCAGTTGCTAGGGCTTTGGTATATGGTTGCTATGTTGTCTGAGTTGTTGCTAGGTGGTTGCTAGGGTCTTTTGAATGGTTGCCAAGGTGTTGCTCTGCAGTTGCTAGCATATTCCAAGTGGATGCTAGGGTGTTGTTGTTTTGCAGTTGCTAGGGTGTTTCCATGTGGTTGCTAGGGTGTCTGGGTTGTTGCTAGAGTGGCTGAATGGTTTCTAGGGTGTTGCTATGCAATTACTAAAGTGTTCTGGGTGTTTTTTATGGTGATGTTGTTATGCAGTTGCTAGGGCTCTGGTATATGGTTGCTATGTTGTCTGAGTTGTTGCTAGGTGGTTGCTAGGGTCTTCTGAATGGTTGCCAAGGTGTTGCTCTGCAGTTGCTAGCATATTCTAGGTGGGTGCTAGGGTGTTGTTGTTTTGCAGTTGCTAGGGTGTTTCCATGTGGTTGCTAGGGTGTCTGGGTTGTTGCTAGAGTGGCTGAATGGTTTCTAGGGTATTGCTCTGCAGTTGCTAGCATATTCTAGGTGGATGCTAGGGTGTTGTTGTTGTTTTGCAGTTGCTAAGGTGTTTGGGCTGTTGCTAGTGTGTTCTGAATGGTTTCTAGGGTGTTTCTGTGTGATGCCTATGATGTTATTGTTATGCAGTTGCTAGGGTGTTTTAGGTGATTGCTATGGTGTTCTGGGTGGTTGCTAGGCTGTTGCTATGCAGTTGCCATGGCTTTGTAATTTGTTGCTATGGTATCTGAATTGCTGCAAGGTGGTTGCTAGGGTGTTCTGAATGCTTACCAAGGTGTTGCTCTGCAGTTGCTAAGGTGTTTTGGGTTATTGCTAGGGCATTGTTATGCGTTTGGTAAAGTATTCTGGTCCGTTGCGATGGTGTAGTTTCCATGTTGTTGCTAGGGTATATGAGTTGTTGCTAGGGTGTTCTGAATGGTTTCTTGGGTGTTGCTATGCAGTTACTAAGGTGTTCTGGATGGTTTCTAGGGTGTTTCTATGTGATTCCTAGGATGATGATGTTATGCAGTTGCTAGGGTGTTCTGGATGGTTTCTAGAGTGTTGCTAAGCAGTTACTAAGGTGTTCTGAGAGGTTTACAGGATGATTCCTAGCTTGTTATGATGCAGTTGTTAGGGTGTTCTGGATGGTTTCTAGGGTGTTTCTATGTGATTCTTAGCTTGTTATGATGCAGTTGTTAGGGTGTTCTGGATGGTTGCTAGGGTGTTTCTATGTGATTCTTAGCTTGTTATGATGCAGTTGTTAGGCTGTTCTGGATGGTTGCTAGGGTGTTGCTATGCAGATTGTTCTCCAGTCTTCTCATGTCGTATGCTAGTTTTCTATGAAGTTTTAGTTGTTGCTCATTGATAATCAACATTTAATTTTAACAGTCCAAGAGTATTTATAGAAATTCAGCAGTTGTGCATTTGTATACAGTATGCAATTTTAGTTAGCATCTGCAGGAGTGAGTTTTCCAAACAGAGTCTCACGGGTCGGTGTGTTTATCCAGATGGTGAACATCAAGATCCACACGAGAAGTGCTAATTGTTTTCCAGTGTGACGCTTGGCTGTGATCACGATCCGCTATCATTGTTCAATATCTCATACGGATCCAAACAGTGGGTTCTCTCCTCACTCTTATTGCTAATGACTGCATATCAACACGTTTTAGTGCAGTCCCAAAAACTAACAAGGTCACGACTGTGGTTCTTAAGTTCATCTTCTGATTACCTTTTGACCTGTGATTGCAGTGGCGGCTGGTGAACAGTGGTGGGGCTGTGGCACACTGGCACAGCAAACAATTTCACAAACAACTCTTCACAATAAATCAAACCGTCAGGCTGATCTGGACTCCTTTACCTTCAGTTTTTCTGCCAAAGTTTTCCTCTCAAACGGACATTGGAGTAGAGATTGTACAGAGTTCGGTTCAAGTCCGCCATTGTTACGTAATTGAAAATTGTGCCGCTACAGACCACGAGACCAGCCTTGATTTTAGCAGCGTTCATTTCTGTTCATTTTTAACAGAAAAATCGCCCATTTCAGTTAAGATCTGAGGACGCTGATTGGCTACATTTTATGTCACATCTTTAATATATTTATATCTTGAATCAGGATCCTGTGGGCGATTTCTCGATCGCTCCTCGGCTGAAATCGAGACGTGCTGACAGGCAGAGAGCTCATATTGTGATGGTGAAAACATATATTTTTCACAGAAGATTTTCTAATATATCACATCATGGGCGTAACCACCATATACTTTGGGGGGGACGTGTCCCCAATATTGGAAAAAATACCAATCTGTCCCCCCCAATAATAGGCCTATTATATTGTAATATGTGACATATGATATGCCCTCCTTTTATGAACCCTGGTTATAGCCTAGTGGATCTGTAGTTATTTCCGATTTACTTTCAATTTAGGAAAACAAGCGAAACAAAACTGTGTGACCACCCCCTCGATTGTACACTTGGTTGAGCTCAGAACGCCGGCATGCATCGCTTGAAAACCGCTCAGTCCGACTGTCACTGGTGCTTAAATGAAATGAAGGTAGGAGCTAAAAGAAAGAAGCAGGACGAACAGGCGGACATTCGCCTTTTTTCAGACGGTAAGCAAGTAGACACCTAAAAAGTAGTGCCATGGTCAAAAATACCGCGACAATTTTTTAATAAATGTGAAAAAATATCACGTTTAAATGGCTCAGTATTGTAGCTATGATACCCTGAAAATAGTCTGAATAATGAACTGCTGGAGTCACAGACCAAGGAGTTCCCGCACTTCCCACTCCATTGATAAGCCTCTATTCATTCGTTGATGGCCTGGCCTGTTTGTTTTTACGATCTGATCCGCGACTGAACTTAAAAAAAAATATCTAGGGGAGGGCTCACATTTGGACCCCCCCAATATCTATACCATGGTTACGCCCTTGTATCACATCATACAAATATACATTTAAATAATTTATATAATTATTATTTTGTGTGTGTGGTTCAGGGAGCGCCCTCTATTGGCCAGCCGCCACTGTGTGATTGTTCTCGATACTCATTTTTGTAGCTAACTGCTGTTGTGATCTTTAACACAGTACAAAAGAGATTGTGCATAAAAGCCTACTCGCATGGAATGGGGGGGGGCACCAGTACAAACCTTCGCTTACATTACTGAACATGTATAACGAAGTGATTCATCATAATTCCCTTTAATCTGTCTGAGCAGATTTTGCATTACTCTTCCAAGGCTGTGAAAGCGTCTCCCAGAAGGCACAAGCAGACCAGACGTTTATGTGCATGAGACTCGACTGGACTAACAATCAGCATGTCATTTCTCAAAGCCTATGTTTTTAGAGCTCACACATTTCTGGGTTATAAGACGGACAACTGTCCTAGATTCAGAGAACTTCAAGAGAATATATCATCACTCCAGTGTTGCATATTTCTCTGTGTCATTCTGTTCAGCAATATTCATAATATGTTCTTTTATATGTTTTAAATAACTTGCTGAATGGTCATAAACAACAATATATGATGATGCACTGTGCAAAAATAACAACATAAGCTTTGCAAAAATCTACAATTCGCTGGCAGTAAAACACCAACCGCTTTTATTCCTTTTGACACAATTTATTATTATAAATTAATAATAACCTATTTTTGTGTGATTCCTTGCACAATGCTATGTTGATCTCAAAACTCTTTTATCATAGTGCATGAAACTAATACATTTTGATGTTTGCATCACATAACCAGCTCCATATGATTGTCTTTTCTGACATAGTAAACTTGCTCGTTAGCGCACCCGGTGCAGCATTGCACTTGTGTATTACGCACCCCCCAATGAGCCTGAGTTGAAACATAATGACTGTTTTCAGACTATTATCCTCCATTAATCTGTCATTGGTCAGGCAAACAAATAGCCCCATCCCAAACTCACACAATTGGTTGATTAGTTGTCAGAGTATGTCGGAGTATGTTAGAGTTGCCGGGATGAATAGAGAAAACACCAGTTCCACAAATAACTTCATTATGTTGTTATTGTATAATAAGTATTATAATACAATTATATTACATACTTATTATATTCTAAAAGAAACTTTCAGTAAGCACTCTTTATTTCTAAAATATTAAATATGGAGGGTTTTAAGGAGTTAATTGCCCCAGGCATGTTTAGTCTCATACATATTTAGAGACATAAATGGGATATGACATTAGTGACAAGTCTATTTTAATCGCTCATATTGACATGTACTGTAGCTCTATAGCAGATCCTCTTGTTTATGGCGCACAGCTGCTGTGTCACACACTGTTCGTAGCTCAGGCACCTTTGACCTTCTCCCCGGTCATTTGGGAAACCCTGCCTCATTGCCGTTTCTCTCCGTGTACTTGAGCCCGTGACGACACCTAATCTGTGAGCGGCGCTCTTGTGTAAGCGAGTCAGGGCTGGGACTCCTGATTGGGTGTAATGGTGGTACGCCACAGATCTGCTGAGGTGTCACAGCTGTGTACGAGAGCCTGACTGAATGCTGAAGCTCAAGTCCAGGAGTCAGAGGAAAATCCTCAGCACAGGGATTCTCCTTGTTATATGAACCGTGCTTATATTGCAGAATGTCTTATAATAGTCACTCTGGTTATGGCTGGCCTACACCATAATCTTTGTTATGCAATTTAAGTTCAAATATCCTGATTTACTGTACATTGATTGAAGGTTCAGCATCCACACCTTGTTATAAATGTAGTTAAATGATACTGGTTGAGGTCAAAGAACGTTAGGTTCAAAGGTCGAATGCATTTATACTAAACAGTTGTACACTTACAGAACATTTGAGAAGTTCTTCATTAAATTAAATATGAAATTAAGCAAATTACAAAACCGATTATGATGTAATGATGAAAAAATAACAAATGTAACACTATCCTAATTACATGACACAATAAAGCATTATGTAATAAAGCGAACATATTTATTTCATATATGTCTGATTCAACCCAGACCCATTGTAAAAATGCTACAGAGAATGGGTATAACTGTTATTATCACGTTTTCCTCGAACCTTTTTTAATTTGATGGGGCAACAGTTTCTAACGTATTAGAGAAGATCGTTCCCATGTTGCTAGTAATTGTGTCTAGTTCATCTGTATTTGGGTAGGTGACGTATCAATGTGTCCTATGGTGTAACGGAAAAAAACTAAATAAAAATAACCTCTAACAATGAAGATAATCCTCTCGTGCTATTTGTAACTATAAGAATGAAGATACATTTTTCTCATGTTATTTGTATTTTAAGTTTTTTTTCTAAATTTTTGCTATGTCACACCATAGGACACAGTCCAATTTTTATTTGTCAACTACCCATTTATGTGCACACAGAGCAGTTGAGATAAATCCGGCAGGTTATTGTGAATCTGTGTTTAGTGGCTGGAATAATAATTCTGCCTGGACGATAACGCGGAGCCATATAGTTAATATCAGTAATATGCAGCATGCACGATACATTGGTCAGTAACATCATTGCTTTGAGGTATGATATCTATATCAGTTAGATCAATTCCATGCGATATTATCATTATCATATATCATTATTAAATCTAGCGTATGACGATGAGTTGACATTTTGCTTGACTCCAAAAGAGTTTATTAGGACAGTAAACGCAAGTCCTAACGCATCATTTGTATTATCAACGTGAATGTTAAAATCTCCAACAATTAGTGCTTTATCAGCATTAACCAATAGGTCTGAGGAAATCTGCTAATTATTTCAGAAAATCTGTATATGGCGCTGGCGGTCTGTACACAGTAACCATAGGACAGGTTTATTCTGCATATCTGACAGTGTAATTACATTGCTTCTTTTACTTTTTACAACACAAAACATCCAAAGCTCGCGCAGTTTTTATCTGATGTATATGTGACCCTGGACCTCAAAACCAGTTTTAAGTCTCTGGGGTATGTTTGTAGCAAAAATACATTATATGGGTCAAAATTATTATTTTTCTTTTATGCCAAAATTCATTAGGAAATTAAGTAAAGATCATGTTCCATGAATATATTTAGTATTTTTTCTACCGTAAATACATAACTTAATTTTTGATTAGTAATATGCATGGCTAAGAACTTCATTTGGACAACTTTAAAGGCAATTTTCTCAATATTTAGATTTTTTTTGTTGCACCTCAGATTCCAGATTTTCAAATATGTGTATCTCGGCCAAATATCAGATTGTAAATATCATCAGATTGTAATGTCTGATGACTGGCACTAAAAGATTAATGTTAAATCATGTTTGATAATAAAGTACCTAAAGCTAACTGACAGGGTTACCAAAAGCAAACGTGAGATAAAAACACATTTCCTGAAGCAATCATGTCATTTTATCTTGCTTCTACAAGTCTTTGAGCTGTTTTATCATGACTCGTGTTTGATGAACTCGTACCCGAGCGCTTCACATCATAAGTGCAATGCTGAGCAAGTTTACTATCTCAGAAAAGACAAGCATACGGAGCTGTATATGTGGTGCACACATCAACTATTAGTTTATAAATCATGGACTACGGTAAAAGTGTTTTATGCTCATAGTTATGATCTCTATGAAAATGAATGCCACTAGTGTTCATTTCAGCTGAAACCTGCAGTGAATTGCATGTATAGGTATGTGGTCTACAACCCTAATACGGCTCATTTGGTATTAATAGAGTGGTTTGAGGACAAATCCTTGGCTCGGTCTGACCGTTTGACTGACCTTTTGTGAGTCAGTTTGTATGTTTCAGTTTGCACCTGCTGTTGTTCAAATGCCCAGCGTATTTCTGCTTTCTTACGTAAGACGTATCATGAACATTTCATCGACCGGTGATGGGGTGCTTGCTTGAGGCTACATCTCAGTAATAATCATGATGTGTACTGAAACTTCATATCAATAATTACTGAGAGCATGCTATTCTGATGCCGACGGTGACTCTGCTAAACCTACAGAGGAACTGTTTTCATTTCCCTTTTCAGCCTCCGGTGTTTTGATTCACCAGTTGGCTTAAGACCATCCTACTAGTGATCGCTTTGTGAAAGTGTATGGCACAAGGCCAACCCCTTGCCTAGAGGAGGAAATGCAAAAGAGAATAATACGAAACATTTGTTCCCCTGAAGCACAAAAGTTGCCTCTGCCGTTCACCAGATGTCTAGAAAACACACGTCTGGTTTCCCGTCCAGCTCGGCGTGTGTGTGTTTTGTGTCAACAGGCGTATTCATCACAGTCTGTTATTCAACAAATTAACTGTGGATGTGAAAATGTGTGACTTGGCTCGACGCGCCGGCATGAGAAGAGAGACAAATAAGCTCATCTTCAGCTCTGTTTATCAATTTCTTGGGAGAAAACATCACAGAAAATGGCAATTTGCGACGTTCAAATCTGCACATCGCCGTTTATTAAACTTAGCACGTCTGTGTGCATGATTTGCGAATGTGACCTGTGCATCATGTTAACCTGAAGCGCTTAACAAAGAGTCTTACAGACACGTTTCGGACACATGAGAGAAAGGCTGAAAGCGGATCTGTGTTCTGGGCTCAATAGCGTGTCCTGTCATTCTGGGATCTGGTATCTGACAGACTCCAGCACTTGCTGATGGCTCAGCTGCTGTGAACAGCTGACGCTGCAGGCCTGAAGCAGAACACAACACAAGCAGCAGGTGCCTGAGAGCCAGTGCATGCTCTTATCATTAACCGATCGCTTATGTTTGCCACAGTTATAGCGTGCATATGTCAAGCCACCTGTTGCACTCGCTACCTCCTCCATAAACAACACCACCAACACTTTAGCATATGTTTATACTGTACATCTAAGTGTTACGTTTTCATAAACTTTATTGCATTTGCAATTTAATGCAAATGTGCTAAAGTTAAAATGTACATAAAATCAGAGTACTTTTCTGACCCACTTATCATGTCTTTATATGTAATGCATAATGCACTGACAATCATCTATAGCAAACTAAAATATACTTTAACGTCATTTCTATTGATGTAATATTGAATAACAAACTACAGTTACAAATTATAATCTAGTTCTTTATAATGTTCAGTATGTTCGACAACACACAAATAAGTGCACTTCTTTAATGCACAAAACATACTAAATATAATGATTTAAAATGCATTTCTAGGTAAAACTTTTAATTTGATATTATGATGTATGCTTTGTGTTAAGAAACTTAAGTTTTAAATTAATTTTCTCTACCTTAAAATTATAGAGTACATCACCATTTTAGGCAAATAAATGTAGATCTAAAATAATGAATGTATAAATATATATATATATATATATATATATATGTGTGTAATATGTTTATAATATATATAATAGTATATGTTTATATATTTTATATCTATATTTCTTCTTCAAAACAGTGTCATTTATATATCTACACTAATAATTTGTTATATATTTGTATCTATATATGTACACACACACACACACACACACACACACACACACCACACACACACACACACACACACACACACACACACACACACACACACACACACACACAATTACACACACTAATAATACACACACACACACACACACACACACACACACACACACACACACACACACACACACACACACACACACACCACACACCACACACACACACACCACACACACACACACACACACACACACACACACACCACACTCACACACACACACACACACACACACACACACACACACACACAAGTGTATATTTCTAGCCAAAAACAGTGTTGTTTTTACATATATTATTAATTATATAACAAATTATTGTTGAAGGTAACTTAATTTGACATGACAAAGTACTGAAGTGTCTTAAAACTCACAGTCATGAAAGTGTCTCTCATTAAGCCTCTCAAATGGCCTTTTAATTCATTATTATTAAAAAATATGCTTTTCAAATGTGATGTGTATATTCAAAACAACGAAGCACGATTGTCTTTCACAAGGCTGTTTTATTTGTTCATGAAGGATCATTGCGTTTGGAGGCGGTTTATCTGAATGACCATCACTGTAAAGGTCACAGGACTCACACTATTGAAATGACTGGACACTGAGGGTCATGTGACTCCGCTGCTTTAGGGGACAAAGGGTTCGGGTGTGTTGGCTCTGGGGTTCAACAGCAGCGTCTCTTTTCTCTTTAAATGGCTGATGGCGGCAGGAATAAAGAGTGGGAATTGTCTAGACTTTTCAAAGCTTTCACAAATGTTTCTTTTTCAAAGCACACTTAAATTCAACACTGCGGATGGCCTGGGAGGAGATAATAAGGGACGAGGCATATTGTTATTCAGAAAAGTACATGCCGGGCCTGTAAATCACATTCTCTTCGACTTGAATTTAATCCGTAGCGTTTCTAAGGGTCTATGTTTTCAACAGTAGTTATTCTACTTCTTACCGTACCCTCGTGTTACTGTGAACATTGTGCATATTATTCCAGAGAATAAAACACTGTAATCTTTAATCAAATCTTCTTCTGAGACATCATATTGGAGGATGTTTACCGATAGCCAAATAGCTACTTAATGAGAGTTTATCAGCAATTAACAAACAGCTGAAGATCATTCACGGTCAGAGAGAGTAGCTGAAACAAGTAATCAAATCGGCTGTTCAAATTAAATTACATTAAACTGACTTTAAAATGTAGTTCTTCAATTATTTTGATGAGTTAAAAAATATATATGTGCTATCATGACTTATTCATTGCATTTTTTATTATTTATACATTTTTGTTAACAGGATTGCAGTTCTAAATGATTTTTGTTTTTCCTTAAACAATTATAAAGTATATCACTGTTTTTGGCAAAAAAATAATTAAAAAAAAAGGCGTATGTTTTTTCTTCTTCGTGATTTTATGTGTTTCAGATACTTCAAAAATAATAAAATAAAAGATAGAAAACATTCTATTCTAAGTCTTTACTTTTTTTGTTAATAAGTGCTTTACGGAATTTATATGGCAAAAATGCATAATAATAATAATTGTTGAAAAAGGCTCATTCATGTGAAATATGTCCAAATGACTAAAGAAACAGGTTTGGAAGTGTGTATGCAGAGATGTGTGATTTAAATACACTGATATGGACTCACACGAGCTGTTTTATGTGTGCATGTTTTCCTCTTCACGATGGCTCTTTGCAGTCTAGCGCACACGTCTAATGACGCACATATCTTTGTGCACTAATGCAACAAGAATAACAGCCCCGGCCCGGCTTTTAATGTGTGATACAGAGAGAGGAGAGAGAAACAAGCCTCGCAGCCCATTAATTCATCCCGTGTTGTGTATATTGATGTGCAAATCCTTCCTTTGATCAACAGCGTTTTGTCTTACAAGTGTGCAAGGGTTTATCTCAAATAACCTGATGAGGAGCTGAGCTCCTAAAAACATGATGCACGTCAACATACAGAGCGATGACTTCACAATTAACCAACCAGACGGCTGTTTTAAAGCATGGATGGAGAGAAGAATGAAAGAGAGCGAGATGAAGGGGCTTTTCTGTGATCATGCACTGATTTCAGATGGACTCATCGTGCCACCTGCTCATATGCACTTTCATCTGTTCACTGGCTGCTCGTATTTGTAGCATGCCGTCATCCCAAAGTTCTGCTTTGATCACTTTATATGAAGTGCTAACACATTTTTTTACTTGTTAAAGAGGCCATATCACCAGGACTCAAATGTCCTTGATCTTATGAGATTAAAGAGCTTCATGCATTAGAAAACATAACGTTCAGAACTCAGGATTTTTACCCCAGTGAGGGAGAAATTAAGCTTTCATAAGCTTTCTGATCAAAATTGGAAAATCATTTCCAACCGATGAGAAAAAATTAAATGCCATTTTTTTATAATAAAATAAAATAATAAATCCCACACACTATCCACACTTGCAAATGTATCAAAATATAAATGTATTCATTTACAACATTTTGGTCCCATGAAAATTGGACAATTATTTCCAACCACTGAACAATGTACAATTTGTAAATAATACAATAAGAAAAAAAGTGTTAATAAAATGCAGAACTAAAAATTAAGATTGAATTAATTTATTTACATGTATATTATGAATCTATAATTAATAACTTTCTGATATAAACTGGACATTTAGTTCATATCCAGCTGTTGAGAAAAATATAAAATGTACCATTTTCAAATAACAAAATAATAAATAGTTAATGTTGGCAGCACTAAAATGAATTTTATAATATAAAAATATATATAATTTGAATGTGTGATATACAAATATTGCAATATGAATATATTTAACTAATAATTAATTACATCAGAATAATGTCCAACGTGTCAAATGAAATATTATGGTTTCATTCATGCTTTTAAAGCCTAAAACAGAAAATAAAGCCCTGAGATCTTCAGTATTTCTCAGAGGTCGGGTTTCAAGTACAATTGATTTGAAGTAATGGTGCTTCATACAACATTATCCAGAGAAACAAGTGTTGATGATAAAGTGATGTTTGTACTGGCTAATATATATACAGGACACCATACAGACTTTATCAAAGAATTAGCTGATTTCTATCTGCAGATAAAGCCTTTATTGTTGGTGATTTTAATATCCGTGTTGATAATGAAAAAGATGATCAGCATTCATAGACATTCTGAACTCTATCAGGGTTAGAAAACACGTGTCAGGACCTACTCATTGATGAAAACATACTCTATATTTATTGATTGATTGATTGTTTATTTATGAAGCACATTTAAAAACAGCCCAAGGTTGACCAAAGTGCTGTACAGATCAGGAAGCTCAAATATAAAACAGAATCTATAACAATCTATAGGATAGCATACATACGATTAAAATAATACATTAGGAACCCACACTAATAAGGTGTGCTTTAAGTTTAAATTTAAAAGAGGAGAGATGACACCATTCGGATTGATCCCGGGAGACTATTCCAGCGTTTAGGGCCCGCTATCGCAAAAGCACGATGTTTTAACCGTGATCGACGAACAGAAAGCACTCCAAGGTGGCCGGATCTAAGAGCCCTGGACGGATTATGACAATGTAAGAGATCAGATAAATAAGCTGGAGCAAGGCCATGTAATGCTTTAAAAACTAAAATGTTCAATTCGATTCTCTGTTTGACTGGTAGCCAATGCAGTGAAGTTAAAATGGGAGATATGTGATCGAGCCTGGCTGCAGCATTTTGTACCATTTGAAGACGTCCAATCAAAGATTGTTAGCTCCATAGTAGAGTGAATTACAATAGTCAAGTACAATAGTACAATAGTCACCAGATCCAGTCCTTATCCAGTCCAGATGATCCCTGCATTCACCGGATCCAGTCCGTATCCAGATCAGATGATCACTGCAGTCACCAGATCCAGTCCGTATCCAGATCAGATGATCACCGCAGTCACCAGATCCAGTCCGTATCCAGATCAGATGATCACCGCAGTCACCAGATCCAGTCCGTATCCAGATCAGATGATCACCGCAGTCACCAGATCCAGTCCGTATCCAGATCAGATGATCACCGCAGTCACCAGATCCAGTCCGTATCCAGATCAGATGATCACCGCTGTCACCAGATCCAGTCCGTATCCAGATCAGATGATCACCGCAGTCACCGGATCCAGTCCGTATCCAGATCAGATGATCACTGCAGTCACCAGATCCAGTCCGTATCCAGATCAGATGATCACCGCAGTCACCGGATCCAGTCCGTATCCAGATCAGATGATCACTGCAGTCACCAGATCCAGTCCGTATCCAGATCAGATGATCACCGCAGTCACCAGATCCAGTCCGTATCCAGATCAGATGATCACCGCAGTCACCAGATCCAGTCCGTATCCAGATCAGATGATCACCGCAGTCACCAGATCCAGTCCGTATCCAGTCCAGATGATCACCGCAGTCACCAGATCCAGTCCGTATCCAGATCAGATGATCACTGCAGTCACCAGATCCAGTCCGTATCCAGTCCAGATGATCACTGCAGTCACCAGATCCAGTCCGTATCCAGCCCAAATGATCACTGCAGTCACCAGATCCAGTCCGTATCCAGATCAGATGATCACCGCAGTCACCAGATCCAGTCCGTATCCAGTCCAGATGATCACTGCAGTCACCAGATCCAGTCCGTATCCAGATCAGATGATCACCGCAGTCACCAGATCCAGTCCGTATCCAAATCAGATGATCACCGCAGTCACCAGATCCAGTCCGATATCCAGATCAGATGATCACCGCAGTCACCAGATCCAGTCCGTATCCAAATCAGATGATCACCGCAGTCACCAGATCCAGTCCGTATCCAGATCAGATGATCACCGCAGTCACCAGATCCAGTCCGTATCCAGATCAGATGATCACTGCAGTCACCAGATCCAGTCCGTATCCAGATCAGATGATCACCGCAGTCACCAGGAAAAAATGTAAGTATTAGAAATAACATATTTTATCCATAACTAACAAAAATAAAAAATAGAACTTAATGGTTACATTACTTCGGATATTATTTTTGTTGAAATTAAACGTGTTTAATACCCACCCATCTCATTAGGTGAGGTTAATGTTGAAATTAAACGAATGAGTAAATGACTATAAAACAAAATGATTTGGTTGTTAGACCGTTGTGTTTTTTGTGTTGTCATTAGGCTATGCGCATGTTTTGATAGGGCATGGCAACGTTTGTATATTTTAACCACCTCCGAGGATAGTGGGGGTCGCGAGTCACTGGCACCGTTATTTTGGGGGTCGTGGGCTGAAAAGTTTGGGAACCCCTGACCTAGACGGCCCTCGGGACAAGACCACAGGAACCAGATGAGTCCTCTGCACAATCTGATTTTGTTGCAGCCTAGAATTAAACTGCTGGTTTCGTTTGGCAAGAGGAGAACGGCACACTATTTCTCTGATTAACACTGTAAAGCTGCTTTGATGCAAACTGCATTGTAAAAAGCGCTATATCAATAATGGTGACTTGACTTGAGATGATTCAGAACAATTGATTATTGTTAATAAATCATATAAAAATCCTATGTTTTAGCAATACAAAATGTACGACACTATTCTCTGCTTTAAAACTTAACACATTTACTTAATAGTGACTATTTTTCAGCTTTTACTTTAGAACTAAAAACATATAAATGACAACTATTTCATTTTAAAATATATTGCCTTTATAAAATATCACCCTTAAAGGTTTAGATCAACCAAAAATGATTATATCATCATTTAATCAGCCTCATGTTGTTCAAAGCTTTATGACTTTCTTTATTCTGTAAAACATATTTTTTAATATTATTGCTGATAGCTATATTCCATGAAAGAAGGAAAGGCATATAGATATAATATATACAATATCATTTAAAATACAGGCTACATCTTAAGGGGGAGTAAATGATGAAATAATGTTAATTTGCTATAATGTAAAATATGTTATATTTAATATTTTGAGAAGGGATAATTATATTTCTTTGGCATCAAAATGTTTTGATTCAGACATGCATTTATACCTTCTAACATTCATATACTAACCTACTATATTTCTGTTTTTACCCAACTCTTCTCCTACAGTGTTTCCTGAACCATGGGGCACATAATAGACACTTCCGTCTCATATTTGTATTTATTTGAGCGTTGTGAGGCTGCTGTCCCTGTTTCTGCTTTCCCTGATACGCTTTCTAAAGTGACTCATACGACTTCTGTACATTTGCATTCAGAGACGCTGAGAATGTATCCACCTCCTCTGAACGTGATTGCTTTATCATGAAATATCAGTAAGCGTGTGAAGTCAGACAGGCCAGAACGAATGCATTCATTTGTCTTGCAGTTACTTGCATCAGATCTTAGTGCGCTCCCAATTCTAATGAATTCCCATCAAACAGATCCAGTCTGTGAATTCAGTATCGGCTCCAAGAATGAATTAATGGCAGTCTGTGAAAGGATTGAGCTCAGGACTTTAGGGAGAACAAGCCTCGTGTTAAACACGCTTCTGCTTTGTGACGAATGAATGTTCTCGTGACTCAGATCCGTCATGCATCAGAAACGCTCACCTGTACCTGCAGCGTCACAGAGGTCACATGCACACAGTAAAATCCATCTTTCTATCCAAACACTTCTGTGTAAACGCAGCGTAACCCATAATTCTTCCCTCGTATGCTCTCGCTCTTTCCCACACACGTTCACACACCGTTTAAACAGGATCGTTCCAGCAGAAGTTAAAGCCAAATTCAGATGGCATTAACTTTAAAAGCATTTGGTTCCTCTAATATTAGATGATGAAAACAGTGACAGACGGAGAGTAGGCTTTAAAGCTTTGTGATTTATTTTCATTCTCTCCCTGTTTTTCTTTCTCTCCTTTTATTATTTATTTATGCATTTGTTAGGAAACAACATGCACATTATGACCGAACAAACAGTAATTATAACTGCTTTAAAGGTTCTGTCATCAGTACTCTCTGCACACACACACACACACACGCACACACACACACACACACACACACACACAAGTACGTACACACACAAGCACGCACACACACACACCAGACAGATGCACACGCACACGCACACGTACACACACACACAGTCCACACACACGCACACACACGTACGTACGCACACACACACGTTATACGCACGCACGTACGCACACACACACACGTATACACATGTACACACATGTCACACACACATACACAAACACACACACACACGTTTACGCACGTACGCACGTACACACATCCACGTATACATACGCACACACACATGTACACATATACACACATAAGATACACACACACAGTACGTACACATAAGTACGTACACATATATACATATACACACACACACACACATACACATACGTACACAAGCATGCACATCACACAGCACACATACACCACGCACACAAGTACGTATATATACACGTATAAATACACTAATACATACACACATAAGTACGCACATATATACATACGTATATAAATACATATAAACACATACATATACAAGTAAATATATACATACACACACATATATACACACACATATATACATATAAGAAAGTACATATATATACATATGTATACACACACACATATACATAAGTACGCATATATACACGCATAAATACAAATAAGTACACACACACATACACATACACATACACATAAGTACGTATATATATATACGCATAAATACATACACACACACATACACAAGTAAACATACATACACACACACACACACATACACATATACATACACATAGGTACATAAGTACACATACACACACATAAGTATATATACACACATACACACACACACACACACACACACACACATACAAGTAAGTACACATAAATACACGTATACGCATACGCATACAAAACACACACACACACACACATATAACACCTACACACACGCATACACACACGCATTTACGCACACACACGTTATACGCACGCTATACACTACGAGTATACATGTACACACACGTATACACACATACACACATACACACACACACGTTATACGCACGCACGCATTTACGACACACACGTATACACACGCATACACACACGTATACACATACACACATAAACACACATAAGTACGCATACACAGTACGCACACATACATATACACACATACGCACACACACACACACACACACATGCACGTACGCATTTACATACATACACACGCATACATATACACGCATAAATACACATAAGTACACACACATACATAAGTACGTATATATATATACACGCATAAATATCATATATATATACATACACATATACATAATAAAACACACACATATATACACATATACATACATATATACATATAAGTATACATATATATATGTATATATATATATACATACATACATATACATACATATGTAAATATACACACATACATACATACATAAGTACGTATACATACACAGTAAAAATACACATATAAAATATACATATACACATATATATCACACATACACATATATACATATACACATACACATACATATATCACACACACACACACACACACACACACATACATACACAAATAAATACACGCATACACAAACACATGTACACACACACACACACAAGTACCTACACACACGCATTCACACACACGCACGCATTTACACACACACACACGTTACACGCACGCACGCACGCACGCATACACACGTATACATGCACACACACGTATACACACATACACATAAAACACACAACGTTTACACGCACGTACGTACGCACACACACACGTATACACACGCATACACACGTACATATACACATAAGCACGCATATACAAGTACGCATCATACATATACACACATACGCATACACACACACACACACACACACACACCACGCACACATACACACACACACACACACACGCAACCACGCATACACACACGCATAAACACACACAAGTAAGCACACACACACACAAGTACGCATATATACACGCATAAAACATACACATATATACATACACACAGCATACACACACACACACACACACACACACACACACACACACACACATATATACATATACACATGTACACACACACACACACACACACACACACACACACACACACAAGCACATATATACACACAGCATAAACATAAATAAGTACACACACACACACACACACACACACACACACACATACACGCATACACACATAACACACACACACACACACACACATACAAGCACACACACATACACACACACACACACACACACACACACACACACACACACACACACACACACACACACACACACACACACACACACACACACACACACACACACACACACACACACACACACACACACACACACACAGGCGATCTAAACATTCTTATATTAGCTTTCAAAAAATGTCTTTTAAAAATAATTGTTTAAAAAAAAAAATGTATGTAGCAAATTTGAGTTGTTTAAAAATATGCCAGTGGTTTAAAAAAAATAATTTAGTTTGTCCTAAGTTGATTTTTCTGACCCCATTGTCAGATATTTTGTCTTGTTTTAAACTTAATTTTGATGTATTTTACAGAAAATTGTTTCTTAAACAAGTGTATCTCGATTTACGAATGTTTAGATTTGCAAAACAAGACAAAAGTACGAGTAACAATATTATTTTTGTATCATTTTTGTGTCTTTCAAACCACAAAAGCACTTTATACATATCATAATAATATTTGTAATTACATTTTATGAATTATTTATTAATACTAATATTTATTTTATATATTTTGTTTACATTTTAATATTAAAGTTTTAGTAATTTTGTTAATAATCATTACAATTTAAAATAGTTGATTTTAATTAAAGTGTATTGTATTTATTTCTCTGATCAAATCTGTATTTTCAGCATAATTACTGCAGTCTTCAGTGTCACATGATCTTCAGAAATCATAATAATATGCTGATTTGCAGCTCAATAAATATTTCAGATTATTATCAATGTCGAATACAGTCGTGCTGCCAAATATTTTTGTGGAACATAATTACACAAAAAAAAATAAGACCATGAGTGCATGGAAAATGTAGTATTTTTCATGGCCTTAATAAGTTTGATGGCGTTTCTTGCATAGCCTTTGCTTATTCATGGCATTCTCAGTTATTTTATAAGTGAATATCAACTTTGTCTCAAGTGTTTCTCCTAAAATAGGAAAGGAAACATAAGACAAATCATAAATACAGAGCTATAAGTATAGATGCTGTAGCTCAGAGCCGGTCTTGGATGAGTTTTGATGGCAGATCTCCGGCTTTTGAGCACAAACTACGGTATCTTGGTAAATCTGAGCACCGTTTGAGACCTTGCAGAGATCTCTTGTTGAGAAAATGATGTGCAGAAGCAGAGAAATGTGTCCAGCTTCATTTGTGGGATTGAACTGAAACCTGAAATACATCTCAATATCACGACTCTTTTCAAAAGAAGAGCACAAAAGTCTGACACGTGCACAAATGAAGGTTTCCGGGTCAGACCTCTGCATTCATGCATTATCTCATCGCCATTGATTTTTCCTTCTTGCTGTTCCTCTGAGCCGTATTGATATTGCTCATATTGTTACTCTCTTGGAGATCATATTGCTTTCAAAAACAATCATTCCTGCGATGGTGAGGTTTTGAACCAGTGTGATGAATCAATTTCAATTATCTTGCATGCAATAAACAACACCGTAATTGTTAGACTCAAATATTGAACAATTTAGCCCGAGGATATTTTCCATCAGTGCACTAATTTGAAATTCACCGAAGAGCAATGCATTTGCTGAAATCAGAGCATAAATGACTGAAAAAAGCCTTGTGTAAATCACAATGGGTCTGTTTGCAAATGCACCGTTTATTATGCAGATCAATATCTGAGCTCGAATGTATCTTTGTCTTGTTTTACAGTAAAAAATATCTAAACATTCTTAAATCAAGTTTTATTTACTTGAGAGGCAACATGACATAAGATTTATTAGTCTTATTTTCTGAAAAATGTATAAAAATTAAGTGAATTTAAGTTTAAATCAAGAATTACAGCCATGGGGTCAGAACAATAAACTTCATTCAATGTAAAACGAGTTTATTTTTCTAACACCATTGGCAGGATTTATTTTATTTTGCTTTAATTTTGATGTTTTTCAGAAAAAAAATTATTGACCCCCCCTGGCAGATACATTTACAGTTTTAAATTCACTTCATTTTAATGCACTTTTCAGAAAACAATATTTGATATCATGTAATTTTGCTTATATATTGATTTATGAATGTTTAGATATTTATTATGGAAAACAACAAAAATATTAAGAAGAAAAACTGTGTATTTTTCAGAACAGAACTTTTTCTGTGTATTTAGTATTTTTTGTCTTGTTTTGTTCTTAAATGAAGATACATTAGGCAAAATCACTTAATATTAAGTCTTGTTTTCTTAATATTTCTTGTTTTCTCACCAGTAGAGTCAGAAAAATCATTTCCCAGTTGATTTTTCTGAACCCGTTGGCAGATATTTGTTATTGTTTTAAGCTAAAAGTCACCTCATTTTGATCATTTTTTTTAAGAAAACAAAAAGTAATTTTGCTTAAGTCTGAATTTAACAAGGTTCAGATATTTGTCCTTCAAACCAAAGCAATTGAAATAATTTGGAGTGATTTTATTCCACTCCAGGTCAAACATATTCAGCAACAAAGGACTGCTAGTGATTCTATAAGCAGTTGGTCACATCCTCGGGAGGTCTTGTGATGTAACTTAAGAGATGGCCGGCTCTAAATTGCATTCTGCTGATCCTGTCTTCAGCTGGTTTGGCTATAAAAAGAGCTTGTTTGTGCCGCGGGGTGAGACGCACCAACCCCCACTGCCCAAACATACAGGGCCACCTCATCTGTTATCCTCCCCAGCCCTGAGCTCACGGGCCGTGCAAACACCAGCCCAGCGTCGTCAGTGAAGCAGTAAACAACCTTGGCTCTCGCGGCAAATGGATCAAATGTTGAGGTCGTGTCGAGAGTGTTTATTGGGCCTTGCGTGTTGGTCGGTCATGTGAGAGGTGCTATTTTCCCCGTGTCTGTCCACACACACACACACACACACACACACACACACACACAGACACACACACACTCACACACAGACAGACACACACACACACACACACAGACACATACACACACACACACACACAAACACACACAGACACACACACACACACAGACACACACACACATGTTGGTTTTATGGTTTACGGGACTCTCCATAGGCGTAATGGTTTTATACTGTACAAGCTGTATGTGCTATTGCCCTACACCTACCCTACACCTAAACTTAGCCCTCACAGGAGACGGTGCATTTCTATTTTCCCCCCAAAAAACTTACTCTGTATGATTTATAAGCATTTTAAATTATGGGGACACTGAAAATGTCCTCATAAATCACCTTCTCCTTGTAATACCTATGTCATACCCATGTCATTATACAAATTTGTGTCCTCATAAACCACATAAACATGCCCACACACACACACACACACACACACACACACACACACACACACACACACACAGAGACAGACACACACACACACACACACACACACACACACAGACACACACACACAGACACACACACACACACACACACACACACACACAGACAGACACACAGAGACACACACAGACAGACACACAGAGACACACACACACACACACACACACACACACACACACACAGTCACACACAGACACACACACACACACTCCTCCTAATGGACACACCATTTACGTCCATACGTTTAACCGTTTCCTGTTTTGGTGAGAAGCAGCGATAGCATCGGTTCTTATATGACTGCGAGTTCAATGAGAGTCTTGACCTGCTGAGATCATGGTGAAAATAAATAAATAAATTGTGATTGTTAAAGGAACAGTTCAGACAAAAATGAAAATCCTGTAAATGTTTACTCATCTGTTTCCTTTGCACCCTCGTGTCATTCCAGACCCTTTTATTCAGTTAAACACTCTGGAGTTTTTTGGAGAATATAATGAAAGTGAATGGGGACTGGTATTGTCAACCTCACAAAAACACCTTTAACTCAGGTAACACATTTAGGTTATAAAAAGGTTGTGGGAACATTATTTTGAATTGTTTCTAAAATGCTGAAATGTCCAGTTTTCTTATGAGGATTAGAATGTTTTTTAAAGGGTACAAAATATTTTTTAAATGTTCTTGTCATAAATATAACGTTATAAATGTTACAAAATTGTTTCTTAAACATTTATCAAGTACAAATACAATGTCTCAATGTTACGAGAGTATAAATCAAACATTAATGAAGTTATAGGAACATTCCATAAAAATTGTTTTAAGAACATTTTGTCCTAACACTTATAAAACTAATTGAGTGGCACTAAAAGCGTGCTTCATTTTATATGAAACTGATGAACATGACTCCGTCAGCATTTTATTACACTAGTTGTTGTTCATATCATGACAGTATTGAAATCAAATGTGCTAAAAGGTTAATGCTGTATCGCAGTATTAGTTTAGTTTAGTTTAGCTAGTTTAACGACGGGAAAACGGCCGGCGCGCCCAACGCATGGTCTAAACGGGTTATCCCTGTTCTCTTAATGAGTAATGGGTGTTTTTTGGGCGTAACGTGCAATAAACCAATCAGAGTCTCATCTCCCATTCCCTTTAAGAGCAAGTTGCGCTCGTGCAAGGCATATCCGTTATTTACACGCCAGAATTTAAAGGCGCACAGACTGAACGCGTCTCTGGAGAGCAAACGGATCTGCTCATGTGCGAGCAAATAGGTAGGATAATTCTGATACACACAATGACTATCTATTATGACATGTATGACATTGTTATATTTATGTAGCCTACACAATAATACTGTTTTATACTGTAATCATTTAATTTTTAATATTTGGCATGTTTGTGTGCTGCTGCGCACTCCCTGTGTGTAATACGCAAAGTGAAGGCACGTTGTGGACCCACCCAGAGGCGCATTTTCTACCAACGCGTTCTTTAAATGACAAAAAAATTGCGCCATTGACTTTAGACTATAGACCAGGTTTGAGTTGGTCTATGGCGCAGTCTAGTTTCAGTTCCTCAAAATGGCAACGTGCCAACAATGCACCTGAACACATCTCGTTTTCAGAACTCTCTGAGGATCTGAAAAAAATAAATGTTGCTCTACATAAAGATAGCGTAGACTATACGAAGATTGCCAAGACCCTGAAACTGAGCTGCAGCACGGTGGCCAAGACCATACAGCGGTTTAACAGAACCGGTTCCACTCAGAACAGGCCTCGCCATGATCGATCAAAGAAGTTGAGTGCACGTGCTCAGCGTTATATCCAGAGGTTGTGTTTGGAAAATAGACGCTTGAGTGCTGCCAGCATTGCTGCAGAGGTTGAAGCGGTGGGGGGGTCAGCCTGTCAGTGCTCAGACCATACGCCACACACTGCATCAAATTGGTCTGCATGGCTGTCGTACCAGAAGAAAGCCTCTTCTAAAGATGATGCACAAGAAAGCCCGCAAACAGTTTGCTGAAGACAAGCAGACTAAGGACATGGATTACTGGAACCATGATGAGACCAAGATAAACTTATTTGGTTCAGATGGTGCCAAGCGTGTAACCAGGTGAGGAGTATAAAGACAAGTGTGTCTTGCCTACAGTCAAGCGTGGTGGTGGGAGTGTCATGGTCTGGGCTACATGAGTGCTGCTGGCACTGTGGAGTTACAGTTCATTGAGTGAACCATGAATGCCAACATGTACTGTGACATACTGAAGCAGAGCAGTACCCCCTCCCTTCGGAGACCGGGCTGCAATGAAGTATTCCAACATGATAACGACCACTGCCTTGCTAAAGAAGCTGAGGGTAAAGGTGATGAACTGGCCAAGCATGTCTCCAGACCTAAACCCTATTGAGCATCTGTGGGGCATCCTCAAACAGAAGGTGGAGGAGCACAAGGTCTCTAACATCCACCAGCTCTGTGATGTTGTTATGGAGGAGTGTAAGAGGACTCCAGTGGCAACCTGTGAAGCTCTGGTGAACTTCATGGCCAAGAGGGTTAAGGCAGTGCTGGAAAATAATGGTGGCCACACAAAATATTGACACTTTGGTCCCAATTTGGACACTTTTGCTTAGGGGTGTACTAACTTTTGTGGCCAGCAGTTTAGACATTAATGGCTGTGTGTTGAATTTTTCTGAGGGGACAGCAAATTTACACTGTTATACAAGCTGTACACTCACTACTTTACATTTACATTTCTTCAGTGTTGTCACATGAAAATATATAATACAATATTTACAAAAATGTGAGGGGTGTACTCACTCAGGGGTGTAATACAGTTGCTTTGTTTGGAAAACAGATGGAAATGTAAAAGGATAGTTCACCCAAAAAAATTAAAATTCTGTCATCATTTGTGCCAGAATCTGATTGCTCATTCATTTTCATATATTGAGAAATCTGCCGATGACACAAAGTGTCCAAAATTAAAGCTCACCAGAAAACAACAACAACTGGGAGCAAGACTTGTCAGCTGTGAACTTTTCACCTTCGTTCTTAGTCATCACCGACTCTCTCTGGCTATTTCCATATTCATCGAGTTCATTTGTATGGCTCATCTCACCATATTTCTACAGCAAACAAAACAGCCTTTCAAAGAGTCCTCTGAATGTCTGTAATTTCGAGAGCTCCTGCTCGGCATGAAATATTGAGAAGTGAACCTCGGGAGTATTGAAAGGAGGGAGCCAGATCTCGTTCCTCTTGCATCGTTGTAGCTGTCTAAAGAACAAATGAGATTCAAAACACCTTCAGTATCTCTGCACGATGGACTTATAATCACGCTAACAAACATAAAGGTAGTCAACTTAATTATGCTGCTTTCTAAGAGAGCTTTTTTGGCCAAATTCCAAGAACGCTTTACATGTATCGGTCAAGGAAAAAACAAACCTGGGATGCGAGGATGTGTTTAGGGAAAACTAATTCAAAATAAAAAATTAGGTAATCAATGCGTGTGTGCATAACTTTTTAAATAATTAAAATAAATTATTACATTAAAATACAAATACATTTATTGATTTTACAAATGTGTGTGTGTCATATATACAGGTGCATCTCAATAAATTAGAATACTTCATAAAACCAATAAAAAACATTTTTAGTGAATTGTTGGCCTTCTGGAAAGTATGTTAATTTACTGTATATGTACTCAATACTTGGTAGGGGCTCTTTTTGCTTTAATTACGGGCTCAGTTCGGCGTGGCATGGAGGTGATCAGTTTGTGGCACTGCTGAGGTGGTGTGAAGCCCAGGTTTCTTTCACAGTGGCCTTCAGCTCATCTGCATGTTTTGGTCTCTTGTTTCTCATTTTCCTCTTGATAATATCCCATAGATTCTCTATGTTCAGGTCTGGTGAGTTTGCTGGTCAGTCAAGCACACCAACACCATGGTCATTTAACCATCTTCTGGTGCTTTTGGCAGTGTGTGCAGGAGCCAAATCCTGCTGGAAAATGAAATCAGCATCTTTAAAAAGCTGGTCAGTAGAAGGAAGCATGAAGTGCTCCAAAAGTTCTTGGTAAACGGGTGCAGTGACGTTGGTTTTCAAAAAACACAATGGACCAACACCAGCAGATGACATTGCACCCCCGATCATCACAGACTGTGGAAACTTAACACTGGACTTCAAGCAACTTGTGCTATGAGCTTCTCCACCCTTCCTCCAGACTCTAGGACCTTGGTTTCCAAATGAAATACAAATTAAACCGGGTCTCTCGGTTGGTTGTGCATCTTTTTCCTTCCACTCAACTTTCTGTTAACATGCTTGGATACAGCACTCGGTGAACAGCTTCTTTGGTAATGAATGTTTGTGTCTTACTCTCCTTGTGAAGGGTGTCAATGATTGTCTTCTGGACAACGGTCAGATCAGCAGTCTTCCCCATGATTGTGTCGCCTAGTGAACCAAACTGAGACCATTTTGAAGACTCAGGAAACCTTTGCAGGTGTTTTGAGTTGATTAACTGATTGGCGTGTCACCATATTATAATTTGTTGATAGTGAATTGGTGGGTTTTTGTTAAATGTGAGCCAAAATCATCACAATTAAAAGAACCAAAGACTTAAACTACTTCAGTCTGTGTGCATTTAATTAATTTAATACACGAGTTTCACAATTTGTGCATCTAATTTTTTTAGATGCACCTGTATATATATATATATATATATATATATTAAAGCTGTGGGTGTGTGTGTGTGTATGTGTGTGCACAATCTCTTCTACTCACTGGCGTATTTAATCAAAAATACAGTAAAAACAGTAATATTGTGAAATATAATCACAATTACAATTTGTATTATCAGTGTTAAAAACAAGTTGTGCTGCTTCATTTTTGTGGCAATTGGGATATACTGCCATTTGAAAGTTTGGGATCAGTAAGACTTGACTTTTATTAATTAAAGATGCACTAAATTGATCAAAAGTGACAATAGAGACATTTATAATGTTGCAAAAGATTTCTATGTCAAACAAATGCTGTTCTTTTGAACTTTCTATTAATCTGTGAATCCTGAAAAAAAAGTATCAAGGTTTTCACAAAAGTATTGTGCAGCACAACTGATTTCAAAATTGATAATATTCAGAAATGTTTCTTGAGCAGCAACTCAGCATATTAAAATGATTTCTGAAGATCATGTGACACTGAAGACTGAAGTAATGATGCAGAAAATTCAGCTTTGATCACAGGAATAAATACAATTTTACATTATATTCACATAGAAAACAGATATTTTTAATTGTAGTAATATGTTATACTTTTTACAGTATTTTCTGTCAAATACTGTGAATGTAGAAAATTAGTTCGTGTTGAGCAGAAGAGGCTTTATTTAAAAAATATATAGGCCTTATGAGGTTCCCCACATGAAAATCACATGTGAAAATCATATTTTGGAAGAAATAAATCACCATAGGTTTTGGAACATTGGTAAATGTGTGAAACCCATGAGTTCACAACGTGATTTCAACATGTGATTTTTTCTGTAAGGGTCTGTTTCATCTCGGATGTTGCCTATAAACATGCGTGACATTAAGTAAGAACACGGGCATGTTTCTGTTCAACAGTGGCATGAAGCGCGTGTTATTCCGCGTCCCGCGCGCGTCTCTGAGCAGCGCAGCAGCAGACGGTGAGTTCGCGGAGAGCCGGTGTCGGCGGAGGAAGCGCAGGTGACCCGCCGCGATGCCAAGCTGCTCTGAACGGGGCCTTTGCTTTTCCTCCCCCGGAACGGTCATCTGTGCCCGCGGAGAGCAGGGTTAGCCCTGGATCCGCTCCAACGCTGCACAAGAAACAGCGCGTTCGCTCTCACATTTCTACAAGACAATAACCGCTGTAATGTTGTGTCTGCACTCAGACCGAGGTCATTCGCATCATAACAGGACGCCCGTGGCCAGATTGCAGATGGCATCTCATTTAAGTGAACACGATGAGATTTGTAAACGTAACGTTGCACGAGCGTACGTGACCCCGGATGTCCTTACATGCGTGTGATTGTACTGCAGCGAGGCTAGAACCTCATTCAGCACCGGCTCTCAATAATGCATGATTAATTAGCGGACTCTGAAATAGGGCGAAGCTAAAAGAGAGATTGGAAACGGGAGAAGCACGGCGTCCTGAAGGGGAAAATGCGCACGCATGCACACGCACAATGTAAATACTGCAACGACGGCTGTTTTTGGACTGTTTGTCTGAGAAATCGTGACTCTGTGTGTGCAACGACCAGCACAAAGAAAATGATAAATACACACTCACACAGACACACACACACACTCACACAGACATACACACTCACACACTCACACGTACACACACACACACACACACACACACACACACACACACACACGCACGCACACACACACACACACACACACACACACATACACACTCACACAGACACACACACTCACACAGACATACACACATACACATACACACACACACACACTCACACAGACACACACACACACACACACGCACACACATGCATGCGCACGCACGCATGAACACACACGCTTCACACTGGGGTCCATGGGCTGCTATTAAAACAAACAAATACAATTTTATTTAATACATTTATTGTTCATTTCTAAAAAACTTATGAAACTAAAATCATTTCTCATAAATATTTAAAATAATTTATTGCATTAACATTTTAAATATTAAATACAGATATTTATTGTTTGTCATTCACATTCATAAAAAAGAAAAATACATATTGTAAATACTTAATTAAATAAACACTGTCAAGTATTTTCACTTTCATTCAATATTTAATTTTTCTATTTTTTTATTGTATGAAAATGTTAATTGCAAAGATTACCTAGAAAAAAAATATAATAATTGTGACGTTTCTATTGAAACACAAGCTACTCTATTGAAATGAATATTTAAGAGTAAAAAGTATAGTTTTGTTCATCTCTTCATTTTTGCAGCATATAACTCAGTTTGTAAGAAAGGGTTGCATGTGGTACATACAGTATAGGGAATTTCTCAATTCTATAGGCTTCAGAACAAAGACATTATTTAATTATGCATTGAACAAGTCATCTGTCTGTCTGTCTATTCCCCAGATAACTTTTCTTAGTTTAAATGGTTGTACCAGTGAACCTCAAACAGATGAGGAACAGTGAAAGTCAACTGAAGATGTTTCATGAAGATCCCTCTGCTGAGGAACAGTGAAAGTTATAAACGCCTCAGATGCTATGAATACTCCTATGAGGAATCTTTTGAAAGTAAACGCCTCAGAAGATGCCTGATGAAGATCATTCCCGCTGAGAACAGTGAAAGTAATAAACGCTCCTCATATGTGATGAAATCGTTCTCCGCTGAGGAACAGTGAAAGTAAACACAGCTCCTCAGAAGATGTGAAGATCTGATTCCTTTAGTGATTCAGTGAAAGTAACAAACACTCAGAAGATGTGATGAAGATCACCTCCGCTGAGGAACAGTCAAATACAAACCCTCAGAAGATGTGATGAAGATCATTGCTGAGGAACAGTGATGTAACAACGCTCCTCAGAAGATGTGATTAAGATTTCCTCCGCTGAGGAACAGTGAAACACATGATCCTCAGAAGATGTGATGAAGATCATTCTCCGCTGAGGAACAGTGAAAGTAACAAACGCTCCTAAAATGTCATGAAGATCATTCCTCCGCTGAGGAACAGTGATTCTAAAGTAACAATCCTCAGAAGATGTGAAAGATATCATCCTCCGCTGAGGAACAGTGAAAGTAATAAACTCCTCAAGAAGATGTGATGAAGATCATTCCTCCGCTGATAGAAAAGTAAAATACTAGTCCTCAGTAAGATGTGATGAAAGTACTTGAAATTTGTACTGAATTTATATTGAAAGTAACAAACGCTCCTCAGAAGATGTGATGAAGATTACATTCCTCAAACAGTGAAATGAACAGCATAAATGTAATTAAAGATATTGAATAAACATGTGTTTTATAAACATTGATTTCTTTAAACTGAGGAACAGTGAAAGTAACAAAGCTCAGAAATATGTGATGAAGATCATTCCTCCGCTGAGGAACAGTCTGAAAGTAACATAACTCCTCAGAAGATGTGAAATTATTATTCCAAACATATAATGCAATGCTAAACAGTGAAAAGAAATTAACTCCTCAGTGAGATATGAGATGAAGATCATTCCTCCGCTGAGGAACAGTGAAAGTAATAACAAACGCTCCTCAGAAGATCCTGATGATCAGATTTGAGACTAAAACATGATTGATGGAGAATCAAGTAAAGCTGAGCTGCTTCAGTCCAGTACCTGTTCATCTGGAGATATTACTACAGTATTCTGACGTTTACTTTATAAAAATCAGTCAAGATTTGACAGAGAAAAGGCACATGAAGCTCCAGCTGAAGCTGGACATTTACACTAAAAGACCTTTGACTTGATAAAAAAATAAATAAACTATCAATCAGAGACCGAAGAGATTGTGTGTGACAGCTTTAACAGGCCTCTTACTGTATCTACATGATATTTAATCATTTAATAAACTGAGATAATGGAGAATTATTTATGCACATGAAGAGCATGCAGACGGGGTTTGTGAATCTGGCCAGAGACGGTCAGACATCGTCCCTTTGTTTGTTATCTTCTTCTTTCGGGAGAGATGAAATATTCATATTCTCGTGTTCGCTGCTCGACATAAGAGCTGTTTTCAAACAGATGGGCTCATATAGTCAACTGACATGTGTTTCTCTGAAACGCTTTCTCCGTTTCACACACATACATAGAGTTTCTGCTAAATACTCCTATTTTTAGTGTCTTTTCGGACACGCCAACCGCTTCGGATGCCTGGAGAATATTCAGCGATGAGAAGAAGAGAAGTCCGTCTATATGTGTGCACAGGCCCTGTTTACTTTGGGCTAAACCTAAACACAGGCGTCCCATGAAGAACCCAGAGTCTGAGGCTTTAGTGATTCCTTCAATCTGTGGACTGGGTGATGAATGGCTTTCACACCGGCTCTGAAGCAGTTAGCGCGGCCGCGCGACATTCTGAGCTTAGCTCATCTCTACAGACAACAGCCTCTTCAGAGCAGATTTCAGAGATGTGCTGTGGCTTATGATTTCATTGTGAGGGCCTACATTCAACACGCATGTATCTGAAGCCCCAGCTTTTGACTCATTTCAGGATCATTGAAAGGGACAGTTCACCCAAAAATCATCATTCTGGGATCATTTACTCACTATCATGTCATTCTAAACCGGGAAGATATTTTGAAAGATACTTTGAAAACTATTTTGTCCTTTTTGAGGCCCAAAACAACACTGGACTTTGAAAATGGAAAAACATCATGCTGCAAGCGACAAAAGTGTTTTTAATACTTAAATCCTCATTTTCATACTCATTTTCTCCTGATAGAAAAAGTACAAATACTAGTTTTTGTAATGTTTTTTTTTTAGTACTTTTACTTAATTTGTACTATTTTTTATTTATATTGAAAAAATGGTGTAACAATTTTCACAAATTGCTAGTTGGCTACATTTCACAAAGAAATGACAAGCAGCAATTAAATGTGAATTAAACATTGAATTAAACATTTGAAATGTTTTAAACATTGAATTTCTTTAATTTAAACAAAGTAAAAAGACTGAAATAATATGAATTTTCTGTAAAAAACTTTTATTTTATTTACATCCTGTTCTCACACTGTACTCCCCAAGGAGCATAGTCTGGGAGTAATTTTTTTCTCCTCACTTTCCTCATGTAAATGCTGTATTTTTCTTCAATTCTACTTGCATTTCACTACTGATTATACTTGTATGATTGTGTATGTGACAAATAATAAAGAACCTTGAACCTTGAACCTTGAACCTTGAACCTTGAACATCTACAAAACTGTGAATTAGTATTTTAGTATCTTTGAGATACTATTATAGTTATTAATGTTTAAAATTATATTTTATTACATTTTATTTATATTTTAGTTAACGTTTTAGTAATTGTTTTGCTTTGTATTATTATTAGTATTTTGTTGTAAATATGTCTGTATTTTAATACATTGTAATTTAGTTTTAGTTATTTTACACCAGGCTAAACTAAATGAAAATGAGAAATGCTGCCTTGGCAACTTGCTGAAATACAATAAGGTCAGTTTTGTTTTATATTTAATTTCTGTTAATTATTTAAGTTGTTTATGGTTTTCGTCTTAGTTTAAATTAACTTTAATCATCTTGCTTTGAAAAATCGTTTTTACAGTGTAAGGGGAAAAAAAGTAGAAAAATGTATAATGTCCTGGCAGAAAATTACAAGTACACTCTAAAAAATGGTGCTATATAGCACTAAAAGTGCTTATTTGGCTCGTAATCAAAGGGGAACCACTTTTGGTGCTGTATAGCTCCAAATCTTGGTGCTTCGGTGGTTCTTTGGCACCGCTACCATATACAGAACCTGTTAAGCTCCTGTATGGTTCTTCAGTGGTTCATCACTGGTTCTTTGGCACCGCTACCATATACAGAACCTGTTAAGCTCCTGTATGGTTCTTCAGTGGTTCTTCACTGGTTCTTTGGCACCGCTACCATATACAGAACCTGTTAAGCTCCTGTGGTTCCTGTATGGTTCTTCAGTGGTTCTTCACTGGTTCTTTGGCACCGCTACCATATACAGAACCTGTTAAGCTCCTGTATGGTTCTTCAGTGGTGCTTCAGTGGTTCTTTGGCACCGCTACCATATACAGAACCTGTTAAGCTCCTGCGTGGTTCTTCAGTGGTTCTTCAGTGGTTCTTCACCGGTTCTTTGGCACCGCTACCATATACAGAACCTGTTAAGCTCCTGTATGGTTCTTCAGTGGTTCTTCAGCGGTTCTTTGGCACCGCTACCATATACAGAACCTGTTAAGCTCCTGTATGGTTCTTCAGTGGTTCTTCACTGGTTCTTTGGCACCGCTACCATATACAGAACCTGTTAAGCTCCTGTATGGTTCTTCAGTGGTTCTTCACCAGTTCTTTGGCACCGCTACCATATACAGAACCTGTTAAGCTCCTGTATGGTTCTTCAACGGTTCTTCACCAGTTCTTTGGCATGACTGAAGGACTATATAGCACCACTTCTATCTTAAATGTACACATATTTCAAACCTTAAAATACTAGGAATATACAAGTAAAACAACTGTAAAAAAAAATCTGCATGGAACATCCTTTATATTAACAGGACGTAAGGTGTAACCAAAGGTTAACTGAATCTAACCTAAGATTTAAAGAGATGTTAACCCAACACTGAGTGTAAAATGTAATTGTTGAGCTTTAGAAGGAGAAAAAGACTAGAAGGTCAGTGTAGCGGTTTCTGGTCTAGACCGAGCTGAAATACAAATTTAATAAAGACGGGCTGCGACAAAAGGAGCTGTAATTGAATTTGAGGACAAAAACAAAAAGGGCAAGATGATGTGCTCCTGAAACAGCCTTTACATTTCATAAATCTCACTGACATTTTCCTCAGTGAAGAGGCTGTAATTAGACCGTCCACCTCGAGTGCACGCTTAAAACCAGAAGAAGAAAGAAACAAACATCAGAGAGTCACAGACGCGAATGGAGCTGATATAGACGAGAAAAACTCACTAAATATACAGATTCAGAGGATTTGGTTCTCTTGAGATTTTACAAAGTTCAGATCAGCATATTGGTTTTAGTTTTCATCTGCTGACATGAATCAGTTTGAGTGAGTGAGACCCCAAAACCTGGAAATAACCAGAAATATTTAGAATGAAAAAATAAATAAATAAAAGGAACATTCTGAAAATGTTTATTTTCATTTAAAACTAATAGACATTCAGGTGTTTTTCTTCCATTGAAGCTCCATATGTTCATCTGAAATCATCAAATCACGGAGAACAGGTTTTACACAAACTTGTGGAGGTCAAACAAAATACTAAAAGATTATGAAATAAACTTTTCAATCAATTGTTATGCTGATAATATAATTGGTCAAAAATATTAATATTTTCTAAGCTGTAAATAATACAGATTATTGGAGATTTCACAAGAAAATACTACTTTCTACTTCAAAACTTCCCATTTTATTCGATGTATTACGCTAAAAATAACTGGTGTAGAAACAGTTTTGTTTCAGAAATGGCTAATTAATACAAATAATTACAAAAACTCAACAAATGATGCATTGACTGAAACATAAATATTTAAGCAGAAAGACTGAAACTGTAAATGTAGTATTATTAATGTATTGTCATTTTTATATTTTTGTTTTAAATATGTCTATATATTTAGTTATTTTAGTACATCAAGTTAAACCAAATGAAAATGAGAAATGTTTCCTTGTTAACTATCTGAAATAAAATATGCTGATGGTTTTTAATTACATTTTATTTCATTTTAATTGACATTTCATTTATTTCAAGTGCTTTTTTCGTGCTGTCATACGATTAATCGCGATTAATCGCATCCAAAATAAACGCTTTTGTTTGCATAATATATGTATGTATACGTGTATATTTATTATGTATATATAAATACAAACACATGCATGTATATATTTAAGAAAAATGTATGTTTATATATTAAATATATTTGTGTATAATATAAAATATAAGAATAGAAGTATATAAATGTATATACATGTAAATATTTTCAAAATATATACTGTATGTGTGTATTTATATATATATACACATAATAAATATACAGAGTATACATACATATATCATGTAAACTTAAAACTTTTATTTTGGATGCGATTAATCGCAATTAATCGTTTGACAGCACTAATTTTTATGGATTTAGTTTGTTTTGATGAACTATAATAACTTCAATTTTGTTACTTTATTTATGTATTTATTTATGTAGGAAAAGATTTGACAAGACAATACAGTTTCCTTCTACTTGTACACTGAAGAATCGGTAAATAATGCACTGAATAAAATGTGACATTTTGAAGTAGAAAGGCTGAAATAGTATTTTCTTGTACTCCAATAATATTTGCTTTATTTACAACCTTGAAAAATCCATTTTTTTACCATGTACCTGTTGTTTCTTTGTAATTATTAGTGATATATTTTTTTCCACAGACCTTAAACTGGTTCTCTTACGGCATCACTCATACTTAAGCATGTTCTGTGAGGCTGTGCAACTCACTTTCAGAACAACGTTGTTGGTTTTGAGCACATCTCAACATCCAGAGAAGACTTCAGTCCATCCTGGAGGTGCTTGTTAAGGCTCAGCTTGGTGTTTGTTAGATAAACGGGGTCATTAGGCTCTTATCACTAACTAAACCGTTGACCGGCCGTGATATGAGCTCATGTGGACTCGCCCTGAGAGACTGCAGCGACCGGCAGGTCAGACCACACTGACCGCATCATCATCAGATATTAATCACATGTGTCAACGTCAGCGAACAACAAAACACATTATTATAACTACTGAGGATGGAGGAAACCGTGTTGGACTCGTGAGAGACGATGAAGCAGAAGCGGGACACACTGTGGGGCATTAAGTACTTTATTTCTGATCTCAATGGCACATATTTGTTCTTGTTTTATGGAAAAATTCGCTTCATTTTGATTCATTTGTCAGAATTTTTGATTCGAGGAGTTTTAGATTTTATTGAAAAACAAGACACAAATACTTTTGAAAATGCAGTGTAAGATATGGAAAATGATAACAGATATGGAAACATAACAGATGGTCAGTGATTCTAGCAAATTAAATATTAATGATGCATTTGTATTTCCCATAATTTTAAAATACAAATATGTTCATTTTTTTCTAATAGTAACAGGTTTGTAGTTTGAGCATGTTTTCATGTCAAACTTCAATGTCAAATCATAAAAATTAAAGAAAATGGATTAATATTATTCACTTGTTTTCTGTATGCATATTTTCATGCTGTATAAAGGTTTCAAATGATCGTATTTCTTTGATGTCAAAATTTTAAAACGTTACATGATAATATAATAGATTTTGTTTTTATGTTTTCCATTTTCAATTTAGTTAGCGATTTAGTGGTTTAAATAAGATTTTTATATCTATGTAGTGTTAAAAAATGTATTTGAGTTTTAGTACATCAAGTTAAACTAAATCAAATTGACAAATGTTTTCTTCAAAAGTTCACAGCTATAGCTGACATAAAATAAGCTTTATTTTTCCATATTTAATTTGATTTCAGTTAAAGTAACAATAATGTTGTATTGTGCAAACAGAGTGTTGAAAGTGTTGTGCGTCTCTCTCTCTCTCTCTCTCTCTCTCTCTCTCTCTCTCTCTCTCTCTCTCTCTCTCTCTCTCTCTCTCTCTCTCTCTCTCTCTCTGTCTCTCTCTCTCTCTCTCTGTCTCTGTCTCTCTCTCTCTCTCTCTCTCTCTGTCTCTCTCTCTCTCTCTCTCTCTCTATCTCTCTCTCTCTCTCTCTCTCTCTCTCTGTCTCTCTCTCTCTCTCTCTCTCTCTCTCTCTCTCTCTCTCTCTCTCTCTCTCTCTCTCTCTCTCTCTCTCTCTCTCTCTCTGTCTCTGTCTCTCTCTCTGTCTCTCTCTGTCTCTCTCTCTCTCTCTCTCTCTCTCTCTCTCTCTATCTCTCTCTGTCTCTCTCTCTCTCTCTCTCTCTCTCTCTGTCTCTTCTCTCTCTCTCTCTCTCTCTCTCTTTGTTTTTGCTTACAACATGAAAAACAAAACATCTACCAATGGTATAAGAAAAATCATATTAATTCAAAGGGAAAACAATATAGTTTTTTCCTGAAAAAACTCACTTAATTTTGATTCATTTTTCAGAAAACAAGACTTAAGACTTTTACTAAATGTGTCTTGTGATATTTGTACTGGAAAACAAGACAAAAATGCCATTTTTATTTGTATTATTTTTGCTGTGTAGCACATTTAAACACACATAACAATACAGCTTGTAGTATATAGATCATAAATAAATAAAATACTGCAATTAAAATTTTTAGGGTCAGTAAAAAAATAATACAAATATTTTTATTAATCAAGAATACATTAAATTGCTCAAATAAATGCAGTTTTGTCCTATTCGTCAAAGAATAATGAAAATAATATGTATCACCGTTTTCACAAAACTATTGGGCAGTACAACTGTTTTCAACATTGATAATAATCAGAAATGTTTCTTGAGCAACAAATCAGCATATTATTAATGATTTCTGAAGGAGATCATGTGACACTGAAGACTGGAGTAATGATGCTGAAAATACAGCTTTAATCACAGAAATAAATTACATTTTTGCAGAGTTTCACATAAAAACAGTTATTTTTAAATTGTAATAATATTTAATAATTTTTACTGTTTTTTGATCAAATAAATGCAGTCTTGATGAACTGAAAAACGTCTTTCAAAAACATAAAATCTTACCAACACCTTAGAAGTGTGTATAGAGCTATAAAATCTAAAAGTTGTATAGTGATTAAAGCGAAAGCACATGTGCAGTATATCTGTTGAACAGTGTTGTGTTGTTGATGCTCTCATCACTTCATGTACTCCACTGTGTGTGAGTCAGTGAATGCTGGAAACACTTCCTTCACACCCCTGCAGAGGAGCAATCTGTACCCTTCTCTACCTGTTCCTGATATAAGCATTAGTGAACAGATGGGATGAGCAGGAATGTCGAGCGGCCGCTCTTTCTTTAGACGTACGAGCTCCTGATACGAGGTTAAGAAAGAGCAGGGTGTGATCGGTGCTGACTTCATGTGTCTGTCATGAGCAGGGAGGAGCGTCGTTTGTTTGATACGAGTGTATTTGTTGTTGCTATGCTACAGCTTCTACGTCAGTAAATAAAACGTTTCACTTTAACGTCATCCACCAAAAATAAATCCAAAATCTATCAGAAAATAATAATAATAAAGGATAGTTCACCCGAAATAATCATTCAGTCATCGTGTATTCAAACCTGTATGACTTTCTTTCTGCTCTGGAACATAAAAGAAATGATTTGGTAACCGAACAGTGTCGGCACCCATTCAACAGAAAGATTTCTAAAAAATACCTGCTTTTGTGTTTCACCGAAGAAAGTAGGTCATACTGCTAATTTTTTTATAATAATTATATATATATATATCAAAAAATGTAAGACTTGATCAATTTAATCAGTAAAATCTTGAATCAATCTTTAGATGCACAATGACACAATATATTTTGTCTTGTTTTCTGACTAATTAATTAAAACTAGGTGAGTTTTTGGTTAAAACAAGAATACATATTCCCTTTTTTATTTTTATGACCACATTTTAATTTTTCTGTTTATTTCTATTTGCCCGTTGGCTGACTATTGTTTCCTATTTATTTATTTATTTTGTCAAAAACACTTAATAAATCTGCCAGAAAGCAATACATATTTTAAGTCATTTTGAGTTTTAATTTAATGAGCATAAACACTTAAGAATTTTTGCTTCTTAAGTAAATTATTAAAAATATTGATTTAAAATGTTTAAATAATTGTATTGGAAAAAAAGACTAAAGTAATATATTTTTTTGCAGTGCATATAACAATAATAGGATGAGTAAATGATCATTTAACTATCACTTTAAGTGACCGGCCATTTGTTTTATATAACATTCAAATTCTAATAAGCAATAACACACAGATTTAGATTATAGATAAGCTCATTTGAATCACGAAACAGGGTTGTACAGCCTCACATATAGAGCTGAATGACAGTGTTTGGCTTCCTAGGCGACAGACATCAAACCATTGAGTGTTTTTAATTCCTCAACAAGCTCAGAGAAAGGCCGTCGGGTCACATTTCACTAACCACCTGATCAGCAGTCACCAGAACCAAAAAAGGTTGTAATACGCAGGCGGTTCTCCTCCCTCCTCCCGCTCTGAACTTTGAACAAATATCCCTGCTAAGCAAATTAGCTTAGTTGAGCATTCTGCAGTCATTAGCATGTTCCTCTCGCTCGGTGGAATTAGGCCAGTAAGAAAACGTTGCTTTGACAAACACCAGAGTAAGAGAATAGATGCTAAAATACACAACCTGGGATTGCATTCATGTCTGTTTAAGCCCAGAGCGCTACTCTCTTATAAAAGGGCTTGTCAGTATACAGCTCAGAATTCATTTTAAGCATCATGGTGTTGTATTGTGAGCCTGGAGTCATTTCCCAAACGTAGACAGAACTGGAGTGTATGCTATTCCTCTGCAATCCTCACCCATATGGAACAAAGCGTATTGTGTACACAAAGCCTATATTTGGATGGGCTTATAACAACCTTAAACCTCCTGCATATGGGAGCTTGGTTTACTCTGCAAATGAAATCTGAGACGTGTAAGACATCAACATAAGGATACTATAGAAAAAGCAACTCAACACGGCTGTATTGTGTTACTATATATGTAGCACAGGCTAATTGGGTTTTGATTGACATTCTGTTATAGACGATGCTTTAATATAGAACTTGTTTTTTGCCATTTTTGCATTATATGCATGTCGTTTAAAAATCAATGCATAGAGCGTAACTTGAAAAGGTACACCTACAGAAATGAGTGCACTGGTGTATTTGCATAGATGATGATGATGAAGAAAGCACGGCTAGCCAATAGCGTGCCAGTATTTGTTCCAAGCAAAACACACAAGGGCAGATCACACCTCAGTGGACAAATGACCAAAGTCCCTCCGCTCTGTCCTTTCATTCATTTACACCTTTCTATCTGCTTAACACGTCTGAAATTAATTCAAAATATTTTTGATTCATTAGCTTTTATCCGAATTGATATTAGATCGTATAATAAACTGCAGCGCTAGAATCAGATTTAGTGAGGCGTCTCGATAAATAAAATACACAAAGGAGCCAGTATATTATTAATATTATTATGTTTAGATCGCCTATGTGTGGGAGGAAGACACTTAATGCATAGCCATAATGGACTAAACGCATATTGGTCGAGGTGGTTATCGACGTAGCTCTCAGCCAATCAGCACGAGGAATTTGGAGGCAAATATATGACGAAAGCGCGTTTGTCCAATCGTAAGCGCCGCTTGGGTTTTGACCTCTGAAAACCGCATCACCGCCCCCATCATGTCCGTGGCGGAGGAGCTATAAAGGAGATCCAGTCAGGAGTTTAAAGGGCAGAGTTGTAAAAACTCCCAGGCAGTGGGGAGTCGGATTGCCTGACGATAGACTCCAAAAACACAATCCCCGAAGAAAAACAGCTAATATTGATGCAACCTAACTGGAATAATCTTTTCGACAACTGCTTGCTAGGAACAGAAGCCACCAGGAGAGAAAACACGGTCGGTTAATGTAAGTATCTGGCATTGAATAGCCGTGATGTGTCAAACTGAGGCGTTTGCTGTGGGTTAAGCAAACATATGTATATCGTTACATCTCAATGGCATTGCGTCAAAACGCTTGTTTACCACGAAAAGACGCGTCAGGCAGAATGACACACCATTCGCTTTATACAGAATGCATCGAAAGTCAGTAACGTTAGTGACCGAGGCTGTCAGTATCCTAAAATGTTCATTTTGTGCTCCACGAAAAGAGAACCAGAGCAACGAAGGCAACCATCCGAGTGAATTTCCATTTGAGTGCGCTATCGCTTTAAGAAACGGATTAATTCTGATTCGGCTTGGATGGAGCCCTTGCTCGCTGTTCTTGATAAATGATCGGTTTTCTCATGAATTCGTTTTATCCAGGCTCTTTAAAACCGTGAGTCTCTCTCTCTTCAGTGTGTGACCTCTGTCCTGTTAGAATCATAAACATTTACAGCGTCAAAGTTAATTTGTGGAACTCGTAGTTTGTGTCTCTGGAGGCTAGGCGCTATGTACTGTAGATTTGCAGAGCGAGCTCGTTCGTCTGTTTACAGAAGGCATCCAGAATGTTCCAATCCATATTCATAATAACAATGGCCGTGTCTCAATATCTGCGTTCGATGCTCACCAGGCGCAGCTGACGTCTGAACAGCCGCACTATTTTACGTCTTTCGCTCGCTCTACGTGACCAAATATCGAACCTCTATCAAAGATTTGGCGTTATATTTGGTGTAGGGTTATATTTGGACACGGCTACACACCCCAAGCGGAGCGTCACGCTATTGGTCGGGATTCCGATCGTCGATCTGTTGCGCAATGTGTGTCGCATTGTGTTCGCATGCCCTGTATTTACATAAAGGCGTTTTTACGCAACAGTTGACGGAATAATGCAGGGAAGAGAATCCGTGTTATGTAATCTTCCTTAAATCCTGTAGATGCACGGTGCTTTTAAACCGACTTGAGCACGCATTCAGGCCTTTTATTGAGCTGGGTTTGTTTACATGGGTGACCCTGGACCACAAAACCAGTCATAAGGGGCATATTTTGAAAATTTGATTTATGCATAATCTGCTTTGCATTCCATTGATGTATGGTTTGTTAGGATAAGACAATATTTTGCCGAGATACAGCTATTTGGAATTGAAGGGTGCAAAAAGATCTAAATATTGAGAAATTCCCTTTTAAAGTTGTCCAAATGAAGTTCTTGGCTATGCATATTACTAGTCAAAAATGAAGTTTTGATATTTAAGGTAGGAAATTTACATCTTCGTGGAACAAGATCTTTACGTAATATCTCAGAGATTTTTGGCATAAAAGAAAAATCGATAATTTTGACACATACAGTGTATTGTTAGCTTTTACCACAAATGTACCCATGCTACTTAAGACATTTTTTTTTGCTCCAGGGTCACATTTGTAGGCTGATTAGTCACATTCATCTCAATACCTTGCCTCTCTAACATTTGTAGGCTGATTAGTCACATTCATCTCAATACCTTGCCTCTCTTCCCCTTCAAGGAGCACGAGAAGATTTTCCTGAGGAGCGTTTCTTGTCCCCACTGATCACTACTGCCTTGGAGGTTTTGCAGCACTCAACGAAAGCAGCTATGCAGCTTGAAATCCAAGTAGCGCTGAACTTCATCATTTCATACCTGTACAACAAGCTCCCGAGGCGGCGAGTCAACATCTTCGGCGAGGAGCTGGAGAGGCAGCTGAAGAAGAAATATGAAGGACACTGGTACCCCGACAAGCCATACAAAGGATCCGGGTTTAGGTGCATCCACGTGGGAGAGAAGGTGGATCCGGTCGTGGAGAAAGCAGCCAAAGAAAGCGGGCTGGACATCGAGGACGTCCGCAATAATTTGCCTCAGGACCTCAGCGTTTGGATCGACCCTTTCGAAGTGTCCTATCAGATCGGGGAGAAGGGAGCGGTTAAGGTGCTATACGTGGACGATAGCGGCGAGAACAGCTCTGAGCTGGACAAGGAGATCAGAAACAGTTTTAACCCGGAGGCTCAGGTCTTCATGCCAATCAGCGACCCGGTGGGCGTCTCATCCGAGTCCAGCTCGCCGTCGCCACCTCCGTTTGGCCAGTCAGCGGCCGTCAGCCCGTCCTTCATGCCGCGCTCCACCCAGCCTTTAACCTTCACCACTGCCTCGTTCGCTGCAACCAAGTTCGGCTCCACCAAGATGAAGAACGGTGGCCGAAACAGCAGCAAAGTCGCACGCAGCTCTCCCACCAACCTGGGTCTGAATGTCAACAGCCTCCTCAAGCAGAAAGCCATCTCCGGCTCCATGCATTCGCTCTACGGTTTCAGCCTGGGAGCTTCGCCTCCGCAAAAGGCATCCGCGCTCTCACCCAACGCCAAGGAGTTTGTGTTCCCCAACCTGCAAGGCCAAGGGAGCTCCGGAGGCGCGGCGGCGTTCCCGAGCGAAAACCCGCTCAGTCCTCTGCAGTACAGCAATGCCTTCGACGTGTTTGCGGCCTACAACGACAAGTCTCTCATGGATGGCTTAAACTTCAGTCTCGGCAACATGCAGTATTCAAACCAGCAATTCCAGCCGGTCATGGCTAACTAATGATCGTTGACAAAAGGCGAAGACGCACAACTGTGGATGTGAAAACCAAGATCCTATTAGTCACTGATAAGCGCATGTGCCCAAGGGTGTTTGTTTCACTTTTATTTGATTATTTTGTTGTTTTTTCCTCCTTTCAATCTCTCTCTGCCCCCTTGAGTTTGTACTAAAGCTTGTTACACACACACACACACACACACACACACGTACACGTCCAAGCTCGGTCAACACGCGTCTTTTCCTTTTTTGCCAATAAAGCAAAAAATGATTTTTTTACTACCTTTTGGAAGAAAACTACTCTAAAACATTGGAAAAAAAGAAACGCAGAAGCTTCAAGTTCTGGCCTCTTACAGTATTTTAAAGTTGGCAAGACTTGGCTGATTTTTAAGAAATTGGCACTAATGCATATGTATCTGGGGTTACGTGGTCTTTTTTCTAATTGTATAATTTAATTGAGTACAGAGTTTGTAAAATATCAGAGTATATATTGTTTCTACAACATGGTATTGCATTTATATCTTTTTACTACTCCAGTGATCTGTGATGGCTGCGGAAGCTTTATGTTATAATATATTTAGTTTTTCTTTTTTTAAATTGTTAAATAAATTCATCTTTAAAAACTAGATCAAAGATTGTGTACAGATTATTCCTTAGTGTTGGAATTTCAGTGTAGGAATATTTGCTTTTTTGAAACAAAAAGTTGTATTTTCTGTTAAGAGTTCAACAGATTTTTGCTATATTATGGACAATGTAATCGTATATATTAATTTTGTACCTACATTGTGCAATACTTGATAAAATATGGTATAACAAAGTATTTTGAGTCAGTGTCTTACATGTCAAGAGGGACTGAAATAGTTTATATTAAGTTTGTATTAAAATGCTTGAAATATATGCTTGTATTTTATTTTTGTTTTCTTTTTTATTTGATATTTGCACCCTGGCCTTTTTCAATAAAATACAATTTTGGCAAGAAAAAACTACTGGAGTTGCTTTTTCTTCCATTTTACGAAATAAGCATTGCTCATGAAAAATACAATCGTCTTCAATTTGGAGGATCTTCACATGCCTAAATACATATTTTCATAGTAGAAAATATGATTCGGATCAAAATGATTGCCAAATCTAAAACTCAAAATGGCTTCTAATGAGGAAGAACATGTGAGCTACTCCACAACATTGACATTTTCCTTATTCTTGAATGTTTTTGGCAGATTAACGTGGACTAGAGCACACGATGAGCCGATGTGTGTCCATGCAGAATCTCGTTTGACCTGCTCGTAGATAAATGCATGACTCAACAGAAAGCAGCTGAATGTTGTGCTAAACAAAGTCAAGCATTGCATTGCAGTCTGTGAATGTGTGTTTTCTGTTAGGTGACCTTTAATAAGAGCTTTGGCTGATTCACCGTCTCATTCATTTCTGCGTCTGTTATAACAAACTAACATTTCCTCGTGGCTTTCAGATGATAAACTCTTCAAGATCGGAAGTGTAAACCATTTTTGAGCACGTTAAGTCTCAAATACGGTGAAGGTTGAAAACAGATCACACGTGTTTGCTCTTATTACATTGCATTTCAGCTCCTGCTGTGAGAGGCTTATTGCTATAGTGCAGCTCAACAATTAAGCTTCAAATGGCCACTTTGTTTTCGCAGCTGAAGTGCAAAGCCTCCGTGAGAGCGAGCGTTTTGATGTGCACTTGTTTATTTTAATACTGCAGTTTGAGACTTCGCTGATGCCAGCGTGGGCACAGATAGAGCACCATCTGCTTATCTCCAGTATGTTTTGGCAGTGGGAATTATTTTGGTAGCAACTTAAGCATGTCACATGAGAAAAACCAGGTTATTCGACTTCGATGGTGTGTTTTGGTTGTACGCACTAGGCCTGGTTCAACAGTCCTGGACGAACACCAGCTATGTTCTCATTACAGCGACCTGATAAATGTTTGCTATTGTCTGGAGCGACTCTGAACATGTACATGCAAGGGCATAGAATAAAATAAAAAGATGCATATTAAAATAGAAAGTCCACGTGATTTATAATACCCATATGGCAAAAATATACATTTTCAAATATAAAAAATATATATTTCTTCAAATATTTTGCTAAAATAGATTCCAAAATAAATTTTTTACTAGTGTATTTTTGGCCATTTTTAAAAAAAATATATATATTTCAAAAACATATTTTTAAATAGCATTTACTATGTATTTTGCCCTCCTTATATTTCAAACAAGAAAATACATTCACATTTGGAAAAAATAATAATACAAAAATATAAAAAATCTTAAATCATTGTAAATTGGCTGTAAGCAAAACTGGTCAAATTTTAAATGTATTTTCTGGCTCCTAAAATCCATTTTGAAATATATTTTGGTATATGTAGGTTGAAACTAAATATATTTTCGATTAAAAAAATATATTTTATTGAGCTTGACTGCTTATAAATATATTTAGCATATATATTGCCCAGAAAATATGTCATATGGGACGAGGCACATTGCAGGCAATATTGAAGCCATTTCCTGAGCATCAGGATTTATTTCAGGTAGAATGTTTTAAGCATAAACCTATATGTAATATTACACAAAATATTGTAGCTCCTTCCGATCCATCGCCAGTGTCCTGAAAAGGGAAATATATTATAGTAAAGAGCAAGCATTCCAGTGTGTTTAATGTGTTTTGGCACTCAGACAAACCTTGGTCTTTATCATTTTGAAGGCAGTGCCTCGTCACTTTACCACATCAGGATCTTTCCCAGCGTGCCGTATCTTCAGAAACACACTGTACCCTATGAAAGCACTGCATCAAGGTCAGTCACAGGTCATGAACTGAACACAGTCAGATCATCATACCTCAGGCAGGACTGTAGGGAAGAAATGCAGACGTGCTGCGTGTGAACTGCATTGGCATGTTAATATGACTCTCAGAGGTGTGTTTTTCTGTAGTCTTTAGGTGGAGTTGTGCTCTTATGTGTGTGAAGTTCAACACCCTCTGTTCAAATGTGTGGCATCTGTATGAGGAAGAGCTTGAAAGTCAGGAACATCTGGTGGACAATACTGGATTTTTTTGTAACTTGTGTAAAAAAACAAAATATATATTTGAAGTTTTAAAACAATGATTATTGGAGTGCTTTAATATTTAAGTCTTTCTACTTCAAAATTTCATGTTACTTAAATGCGTTACTTGGATTTTCTTTGTAATTAAAAAAACAAACCCCAGCAATATCTGAGTTAAAGTGTATGTAAAAATGTTTTGGATTCATTCCCAAAAAATTATATTTGTCCAACCAAAAATGTTTCATGCTCATCTCAGGTAATAATTATTATATTATATTATACTGAATAATATATTCTAAAAATATTCACGCAATTATTGTTATTTTTATTAAATAAACCTTATTTATTTATTTACATATTTAATGAGAAATTTGCTAAAAAGATTCCAAAATATATTTTCTACTAGTGTATTTTTTTTTCAAAAACATATTTTTAAATAGCATTTACTATGTATTTTGCCCTCCTTATATTTCAAACAAGAAAATACATTCACATTTGGAGAAATAATGTAGGGCTGGGCTTGATTTGATCCATTAGGAGGTAATTGGATTGTAACGTGCCAGAGGAGAAATTAGGATAAAATACATGTTTTAGTGCTTTTTCCCCACTTAGTGAATAACACACTTTTACGTTTAAAGTTCAAAACTTTTGTAAGATTAAAATTTTGTACAAATATTAGCCTACTAGACTATAATATTGCACAACTACATAAAGTCAGATATATAAGTATATCCAGCTTTATCCGATATCAAATCTCACCTGCTTGATTGCTAGAAGGTAATTACAGTCTCACACAGCTCTAATCTGATTGATAAATGCAACTAAAAGGCATGATGATATCAATAAGAGCAAGCATTCCAGTGTGTTTAATGTGTTTTCGGACAAACCTTGGTCTTTCGTCACTTTACCACATCAGGATCTTTCCCTCTTCAGAAACACACTGTACCCTATGAAAGCACTGCATCAAGGTCAGTCACAGGTCATGAACTGAACACAGTCAGATCATCATAAAGAAAGTGAACTGCATTGGCATGTTAATATGACTAGTCTTTAGGTGGAGTTGTGCTTTATGTGTGAAGTTCAACACCCTCTGTTAAAATGTGTGGCATCTGTATGAGGAAGAGCTTGAAAGTCAGGAACATCTGGTGGACAATACTGGATTAATATATATATATATATATATATATTTGAAGTTTTAAAACAATGATTATTGGAGTGCTTTAATATTTAAGTCTTTCTATTTCAAAATTTGGATTTTCTTTGTAATTAAAAAACAAACCCCAGCAATATCTGAGTTAAAGTGTATGTAAAAATGTTTTGGATTCATTCCCAAAAATGTATATTTGTCCAACCAAAAATTGTTCATGCTCATCTCAGGTAATAATTATGATATTATATTATACTGAATAATATATTCTAAAAATATTCACGCAATTATTGTTATTTTAATTAAATAAACCGTATTTATTTATTTACATATTCAATGAGAAATTTGCTAAAATAGATTCCAAAATATATTTTCTACTAGTGTATTATTTTTTTTTTATATATTTCAAAAACATATTTTTAAATAGCATTTACTATGTATTTTGCTCTCCTTATATTTCAAACAAGAAAATACATTCACATTTGGAGAAATAATGTAGGGCTGGGCTTGATTTGATCCATTAGGAGCTAATTGGATTGTAACGTGCCAGAGGAGAAATTAGGATAAAATACATGTTTAAGTGCTTTTTCCGCACTTAGTGAATAACACACTTTTAAGTTTAAAGTTCAAAACTTTGTGTAAGATTTAAATTTTGTACAAATATTAGCCTACTAGAGTATAATATTGCACAACTACATAAAGTCAGATATATAAGTATATCCAGCTGTATCCGATATCAAATCTCACCTGCTTGATTGCTAAGGTAATTACAGTATCACACAGCTCTAATCTGATTGATAAATGCTACTAAAAGGCATGATGATATCAATATATTAAACATCCACAGCATGGTTTTCTGTGAAGCTGCTTTGAAACAACACACGTGAAAAACACTAAATCTATCTTTACTTCAAGAGTCATGCATTAAGCCTCTAAACAGGGTGAATTTAATTTAATGTTGACTTGATCTGAATCATAGGTGTTTGTAACACTTCATCTAGAAGCAGTGTGCTAGTAAACACAAGCAAGATCTTTCACGAAACACTCCCACACACCTGATTACAGCAGAGTGTGACGTGAGAAGAAACGTTCCTACAGATGGCTTATAGCTCAGCTCATAACACTCAGCCGCAATAGCAGCGCTTAAGAGCTCGTGATATCTCAGTTACACAATGAATGACAAGCGGCTCTCGCAGGCACAGAAAGGTGCTGATGGATTCTGTGGCTGTTTGTTGTTCTGGCCTGTGTCATTTCATCTCGACGCCTCCCTAAACACCTGCACTTCTAGTGGAAGCTGTAACACAACTCCCTGTGTAATCTAGCTCAGGAGAGACGGTTTGACTTCAGCATTAGCTGCTACGCTTGTGTGTAAACCAGCCTTCATCAGAACCGAGCTGATCCTGTTCTGACGTCAGAGCCGGGCCTTACGCAACACGCACAGCCTACTGGGTGTTTAGGAAGGTGCTTACTAAGTGTTTATGTCTCTTAATTGACATTCAGACATTTTTTAAATGAGCAAAAATACCTAATAATATCAATTTTTGAAAAAAATCCTAATTGTTTTACTATTATCTTTCTATATGTAATATTTATATTATAAATAATTATGTCAGTATAAGTTGGTTTAATGTAGTTTTTTTACATTTTATTTTATTTAATATACATTTTACATGTTCGAGTCTGATACCTTTATTGAGGTTTAATATTAATAGTATTATTTTTATTTATAAAACATAACCTGCCTAGCTTCAATGTAGTTATACTTTATATATATGCATATGGCTTGTAATGTAGCTACTTTTTTAAGGCAGTAACTTGATTGTACTTTAACTAATTCAAATGATGATTTCCTTGTAGTTAACACTTTAAAAGCAGCTTCCCAACACTGTATATATGAGTAAAGCTCTTGATGAGACGCCGTTTGGTTCTGCTTTACGCCTCCTCGTATGACACTGTAAGCCTTCCTTTAGCTCTTTATAAAGGAGTTTGAGTTCAGGTTATAATAACTGCTCACATGTTTACACCCACTGAAGGCTGTGTGGAAACACCTCGTACGTCAGACCCGAGGAATTCCTCACTGATTCAACACAAAGGAATCCCGGTCAGGTGCTTTGTGATGTAGAGGAACCGCTTTAACGCAGGGCATGACCTCAGTGTCACATGACACAAGCTAGCAATGCTGTGGGGAAAATATTAGGCTTTTCTTAGCTCGAGGGCCGTGTTTGGGCTCTGTTTCCTGGAGATAACTCATCTTAATGTGGTGTAATGCAACTGCAATGTCATACTAGGATCCGGCGAGGTAAGTAAATCAGTGCAGCACTCGGTGGATCTCACCCAGTCTAAATTATTCAGCTGCACAGAAAGCCAAGGGCTCACTGGTGTGCGATATGATTTTCAATAAAGGTCATAATAGGATGGAAAAATCCATGGCTCTTATGACTTCTCCTGAAAGAGTAGAAGCACATATCATTGCAGCTTTAGATATCATGAGTTGTACTATTTAAAAGTGACCCAGTTTTGGGGAATTGGGTGTGAAAGCCTGTTTAAACTACACAAACTCTGTATTTTTGTCTCATACTTGCCTTGGTTTACAAAAAACAAACAATCCTCCAGGTAACAAATTTAGGTTGTAAAAATGTAAATGTTGAAATGTTTCTAAAACACTGAAATGACTGTTGTGATTATATTTTTAAAGGTTACAAAAAAGTTTCTTACAGCGTTCTATTAACTATATACTCTCAAAATATAACGCAATTACATAAAAAAAATATTCTAAGAATATTGAACTGTGACGTTTTCTTATCGTGTTTAGAACATTATTTATAAAACGTTTCTTAGAATGTTTATCAAGTACATCATAAGCACATTTTGAGAATGTTGTTCGAAAAACATTTTCTTATCATTATGAGAATATATCAAATGTTAATAAAGTTATAAAATGTTCCATAAACATGACTTTAAGAACATTTTGTCCTAAGATGTATTATTTTAGAAGCTATTAAGTCTTTAAAATGTATTAAAAGTAAGTGAGTGTATGCATTAAAACAAGCAAACATATCTGCCATTGGGTCAGAAAAATAGACTTAATTCAAAAAGAGAGAAAATATGTTTTTTTCTGACCGCATTGGCAGATATTTTTCTTGTTTTAAGCAAAAACTTAGTTTTTCAGAAAACATGACTTAAGTAATTTTGCTTCAAGTAAATGTATTTTGAATAAGGAATGTTTAGAAAACAAGACAAACTGAATTTTTAATAACGGTTAACTTTGAGACTGTATTTGCTGTACTATGAAGTTTAGCAGATATTCATTTATAATGTTAAATCTTTCTCCTCCAGACCAAAAATATTGGCTTTTTTAATGGAAAAACCCTTTGATATGTCATGTGCAAATTTAAAATATGGGTTACAAACTGCAAATGCATTGGTGACAATATTGGACAATTATTAATGAGTTTTGGGAGCAATGCTAAAAATAATCTTATATTCCAAAAATATATTTAAAAAGATGAGCAATGGTCACAAGTCAAAGCGAACTGATACATACAAAAGAAACGCCACAGATGACTAGATCACTAAATCAGTACTTCTGTGTTAACCAATCTGTCATGAGCTTTAGAAAAAGATGATTTATGACAGTATTGGAATGTACTTCTTTCCCATGTAAACAATGATCCTAAGACGCACAGTGCATGGAAACACACAAAACCTTCACCCTATGTCTAACATTTGGAGAACGCCGAAAGAGGTCTTCAACCCACAATGCACATGGCCAGCTGTTAAACATAGTAAGGCATCTGCAGATGGTATGGCCGGCCATAATGTGGAAGTCATCTGGTCAAATGATCATCTGTGTGGTCATATAATGTCATACAGTGCCAAACGCATCACGGTTCACTATGATGTTCCCAATCTGAAACAAATTATGAATACCTTTGAAGAACATTGTTTCAAAAATATGGTTGAGCATTTATGGAACATGACAGTGAAGTTGATGTTGACCTCCTACAGCCCTCAAAGAAAAGGCTTTGTTATTTTGACCATGCTCTGTTACCGAAGCCACGGACAATATCGACTGTAATATTGACCAAAACATGTTCTAGACTGACTCTAAAGTGGAGTTTAATACTTCGGTACATGCACTCTTAAAAATACATGTTTTAAGAGAAGTTTCTATTTCAGCCCAACTGAGAAGCCCCCCTGAGATTTTCATTTAATATATCCATAATTTAATAACACACTAATGTTGGATAATGGTCACATGTAGGTAAACTAATTAAGTATAGAAAAAACAGTATTATTTAGTTTTTATATTCAAGATTATTATTATTGAAAAAACTTTTATGAATGAATTACTAGCTTTGCATCAACTCACAAACCCCTTGCAGTTCTTTGTGAATGGAAAGACCTGCCATAGAAGATCAAATGACCTTCTAGTTAACAGTTTGCAAAATAATATAACGTTTTAGCCACACGCCTGAGTGCCACACGTGTCTTAAATATGTGTGCTCTTTTTTCCAGGAGTGAAACCATCTTTGGTTCCACGGAGAACCCGTAACTTTCCATTGGACAAAAGGTGCTTTATAGTGGAATACGGTTCTTTGGATGTTCTTCATACTAAGAAAAAGGGGTTAGTTTCAGAAATCTTTATTGAGAAGTCCTTTGCAGAACCCCAGAGTTTTATTTCTGTGCCAGTGTTGATAGAACCCTCTTTTGAAACCTTTATGGTTTCTAATGCAAAAGAAGTTGTATTTAAAGAGTCCCATCATTAAAAAAGGAAAGATTCCAAAAAGAGTGTTTCAAAAATAAAAACAATACAAATTAAATAAAAATCCACCATCATCTTCCAGTGAACCGTTTTTAAAAGAACCATTTTGTTCACTCTTAAAATTAAAGTTTTTTTTTGGCATCAATGAAGAACCTTTAACATCTATGGATTATTTCCATTAAAATGATCTTTATTGTAGAAAGGTTCTTTAGATTATTAAACTGTTCTTCACACCAGGAGAAAAACAACTGTTCACTGAAAGGTTCTTTGGGGAAGCCAATCTCATTCTTCTATGGCAGGGGTCACCAGACTCGGTCCTGGAGGACCAGTGTCCAGCAGAGTTCAGCTCTAATCCTAATTAAACACACCTGAAGCAGCTAATCAAGGTCTTACTAAGCAGGCGTACTAGAAACCTCCAGGCAGGTGGGTTAAGACAAGATGGAGCTAAACTCTGGGACCGAGTTTGGTGACCTCTGCTCTATGGCATTGCTGTGAAACTCCTTTTGCAACCTTTATTTGTTATTTTAAACAGCTAAAGAAACTTTAGTGGAAAGCTTCCATGGATGTTAAAGACATTTTTACGCAATTGGGGGTGAGGAGGGTCTGAGACCACAATAAAAGGCCGAAAAGGTTCCATTCAGATTGATATGTTGAGAAAATAGGATAGATGCAACATTTTACTAGTGGTCTGAGACTTCTGTGGTGTTCTCGGGTGTGTGAGAACTCGAGCCGAATACCTGGCAGCAGCTCAAGCAGGATGAATTACTGGCTAAGCGTCAGTATTCAGCACTCGCCTTTCATTCCTGTTTGGTGCTCATGACTGCTCAGCCTCAGCGCAATAGTAGGCACTTACTCAAACGCACAGCGTGGCCCAGCGATCAGTCAAAAGGAGAGCTGAGGTCACCGAAGGACTGTTTAGAAAAGAGCACACAGAATAATTGCCACCATGCTGGGAAGCCTTTAAAGAGCCTATTCTTGTACATGAGAAACCTTCTCTGACTCCAGATTATTGATTCCCTTGTGTTTGTGTTGAGAATGAAAGCCAGGACAATAACCTTGTGACTTAATACACTACAGGCTTACGTTTTACGGGAGATTTTTACCTTTTGTGAATGTCAATTCTATATGTATTTGATCAAAGGCATGACATTTTCTTCTTCGTATTGATTATTAAAACAAGATATTGAGCCGCTGAAGAACTTGGCAACCTATTTTTTACTCAAGGTTTTAGTGAGGCCATGCATCATGATTTTACACTCGCTACACTGACAAACAATGGTGTATGAGTTACTTTGAAGCAAATCATTTGAGATGCAGGTGGTATTAGAGGGAGGGGCATGCAAATTCTACAGAGCATCTGATTGGGCAATTGTTTTGGCCACTCCCCCAAGTACAAGATGAGTCATCAGTACTTGTGCTGCTGAAAACTGTAAACCCACTTTTAAATGTGAATTTTGTCAACATTTAGAAGTAATAGCTAACAGATGATTAGATCTACTATATCTGAACTAAACCCCATAAAACTCTCATTTTGATTTCATAGAGCCTTTTTCAGAATATCACAAGAAATGCAGAGGTTTTATATGACATTTAATTCAAAAGGAGCCATCTTTTCAGAGTTGCTGTATATGTTTTTATATACTGGAGAGAAGGATTGATTACATCATGCAGTCTGGTTCTGGAATAAGCCCAAAACTCCTTTCCAATATTATATGCTTCACACATTCTCACTGGGGACTTGACATTTTCCAGGCATAAACCCTCAAATGAATAAGAATACGGTCCTGCAAAATCTGTCTAATTAAAGACACTAAAAATAAAGAAATAATTGTGATGCTGTAATAGCTTAAAGTCAGCATACAATCAAAATGAACCCTATTTAATAATATAATAAATATAGTTCCAAGTCAATTCTGTATATCATATTATAAGCTGCTATATTATATTATATTTGCTAGGCTCCGGTGTGAATATAAAGTGGACTGAGATAAAGACTGAACAATAAGATAAATATTTAAACTTTTAAAATATGTTATTTTCAAAGAATGAATGAAAAATCATATGGGCCTATTTAATTATGTTTATAAGTAAAACACTTACACAATGATTAGGTTTACACAGTTAGTGACATGATCAAAACAGACAATTAAATTGTCAATAGCAATGATTTGTTTGACAATTAATTTACAATTAACTGTCTATAATTAATTTAACAATTAAAACAATTAAATTGCATATATTTAGCATTTGAATAAGATCGTTATTAATTATTTTGTCAGTACACATTAAAAAGGTTTTGATAAAATATGATACATTATGTTATAAACATTAACATCATGCTTTAAATACAAATAAATCATGTATTAATCCAAAATAAAGCACTATATATAGGTATAAACTGACTGTGCATCATCTGACAGAAGGACACGGCGAGCGTCAAGCTCGGTTCTCTGTGTTTTGAAGGTAACACTAGTCGTCCACTGCCGGACTAAACCGTGGCCTGAAGTCTTCACCTTATCTGACTGACCAGAGCTTGTCGTGTCCAGTTAGAGAGACGCAGCTCTGTTCTAATCCCAGCTCCCTCAGGCCGGCGCTGAATTAAAGTCCTAGATGAAAGACACCACATAATGGAGCTCTTCAGGGGCTGAATCCACAGTATATCAACTTCAACTGATTATGAGTTAATGTGCAAGTCATTACCTAAATCCGTGTAGTAACACGAAAGGAGATGACTAAGGAGATGAAATGACTTTGTAGGTTCGATGCAGATACCACACAGTTGCAATTACGCTCATCCCTCATTAAAGACAAGCACGTCAGCACTATATATGCAAACAGGGACACATCTGCATGTGAACAAGACTGAATATGTTATGGATTCATGGGAGGTTTTTGTTAGGATTTTATTATTTGGCACACAGAGGAATGGCACAATTATTATTAATGTGCTGCTGTTGCAAACGCATGAAAATAAGCCCAGCTGACAAAATATGCTCTGAAAATGTTCCTGTTAAGTTGTGAAAACATTATTTCTGAATGTTCTCTGACAGTTAAAATATCCAGTTTTATTTTGTTATTTATTTTTGGTCAAAAGAATGACCTCAAAAAGCATTATTTGTGAATAATTTAGGCAATTTTCACTCAAAAACTGAAGTGCATGAGCTCAGATCAATGGCCTACGATCAATCAGATCCAAAAAGAAACACAAAACCTGTGCTAGTTGAAATAAAACAAGTTGACAACAAGATTGAATCTAATATTTGGTCATTTTATTTGTAGGCCGGTCATTTTTGAATGGAAACACAGCTAACAGGGAGCGTTCCCATAACTTTCATTACCTTTTTTGTTGTTTTATTTGTTTGTTTTATGGACAAAAGTGTCAGTATTATTTCATATATATTTTTGTAATGTTGAAAGGAAACATTGTTAGAAGAATGTTCTCAGTAACGTCCTTATGAAGTTATTTATATGTTCAATCACATTCTTCAGTAATAAAAACAGAACATTCTCATAATGTTTTCAAAATTATAGAATGGAATGTTCCTCTAATGCTCACATAACCAAGAAGAAATGTGCTTAATACATTACAAAAATGATACAATTACATTTTGAATAACATATTGGTTATATCAATGGAGAAAAAGAAAGAATGTGTCATTTGTCATTTTGCAGACTTTATGGAAATGTTACTTTTGAAAGTTCTCTGAACATTCTGAAAAATCAGCAACATTTAAAAATGTCAGACAAACGCCCAACTGAAACATTTGAGAAAAATACATTCCATGAAAGATGTATAAATGATGTTTAGGTCATTCTGAGAACGTTCTGGAAGAAGGTTGTTCAAAAGCTTGCCACGACGCTTTGAGAAAGTTCCCTGTTCGCTGTAAAGACTCAAAGTGACTCCGGCCGACTCTCTGTTGACCAGCAGGAAAGGTGCATTACCTCATCACACACTCACCGCTGGGCTCTTGTTTCTTGCCTGGGGTCCAGATTGTAACCAGAGAGTCAGAATGGGATGGAATGATCCATGCGCTGAGTTTACAGTCCAGCACCTGAAGCCTCATTGTCAGAGCTGTCAGCAGCTCACGCTAGAGACAAACACTCAAAGAAAGAAAAGCCAGTAATGAGATCTCTTTAACATCTCAAGTGAATGGAAAGTAAACTGAGGCCTCCTGTGTCTCCTGAGAAGAACACCACAGGTTCTCACATGGGTCTCCCCTCTTTAGGGTCTCAGAAGAGATCTCAACAATGTCTCAAACTAGTCTCAGATCTGAGTTCAGGATGAGCACAAATACTTCTAATCGAATTCTCCCAACATCAAATGTGTGGTTTGCATTAATATGCTTTTATGACTTGATTATGTGAGCGGAAAGAGATATTCATATTTTCCTTACACCTTGTATAAATGTGTCTACACATTAATTTATAAATAAATAAACCATTAATTTATAAATATCATGTTTTTGGAGAGTCACACCATGTCATTTTACAACATGAACTAACTGTGTTGTCTTAAAATGTCAAATTATCTGATATAATAAAATTAATTATTGCAACATAGTCATGAGAGTGTTTACTTATTTTTTTATTATAGCATTTGTATTGATTCTGCATGTTGCTTGCATGATGGATGGGTTTCAAAAGTCAAGTCACAACGTGACTTGGAGTGACTTTTTTTTATTTCCACCACTGAAAAAAATTATATTAAAAATAAAGTAATTGCAACTTAACCTTTATCTCACTACTTGTTTTATTTTTCCATGGAATAAAAAACAAAAAAGGCAATTGCAAATGTTATTCTTATAATTCTGAGTTTATATCACGCAATTCAGAAAAGAAGTAATTGTAAGATTAAAAAGTTGCAATTGCCTTTATTTGTTTATTTACTTATTTCCATGGCTTCTGTTTTCCTCTAGATTGTCATTTTTTAATTCACTTTAGTTTCTGTAGACACAAACACTAAACACATGCGTTATGGTGTGAACGCTCTGATATAACGGTCACTTCGGGGTCACTGCTCTTCATATACTTTTGCAGTAATAATTAGCTGTTCTCTTCACCCTCTATATTTCATCCATGTGAATGTTACACAGCCCGATCAGCATTTAAACATCTCTGTGTCTAGTGTCAACAACACCCCGATCTTGACTCGGTCTGCTCCTCGTGTCGAGTGACCAGCTGGACGCTGGCTCTGGCTTTAATTTGAGCAGTAGGCCTTACATTCACGCCGGTGTGATGAATTGAGCCGGGCTGACTGGGTAATAAAGATATGTTCCACTAACTCCTGTTTGTTTTCTGGGATACTAAACCGCGAGCGTGAGTCCAGTACATGAATGTTAAAGCGATGTGAAGCACACAGGCGTGTACCGCGTAACAGGGCTGAATAAAAACAGCTCTTAATGTAACTTCAGTCTGTGAACGGAGGAAAACACCGCTTTAATGCTTTCATTTCATCTGCTGGTCAACAGAAAAGATTCGCTGAAAACATTGCACTCATTTACTGTACTGACTTATGTTAAATATACTTTAAAGAGCACTAACTAACTTTTTGTGAGTTTTAAATCCAAGTAATGAGTAGTTCACCTCGGTCATACTAGTGATTTAAAGTAAGTGTTTTATTATCATGAGATCAAATGACAGGCTGAATAAGAACATGTTTGGTTCATATTCCAAAACAAATTTTTAGAACTATGAAGGCTTATTTATGACATTTTATTACATTTATTATCATACTGCAAAAAAATAACTAACTTTAATTACTTTAATACTTTAAAAAAAATAATGATATATATATAATAAAAAAATCACACATTTTAATAATTTAATTCAAGACACGACTAGCAAAACTATTGTTTTTCGTGCCCTATTTCGGTCTCTTTTGTTTCCATGTCTTCTTTTAGTCTAGCAAAATATTCAACACATTTAGGTGTTTATCATTTTATTACACAATCTATTTGCTCTGTAGATCTCTAGATTTCAATTCCATCCCATATCTGTACATAATATGTAGTTATTGAGTTTTTTCTCCACTTCAGCAGCACTTTCATACACCAAACTTACAGATTTCTGGAATTGCATGCAAATTAGTGCAGATTTCATTAGAAAATGCCTAATTTGCATATTCAAACATGACTTTTCAGGAAACTTGTAATAGTTGCATTTTTTGTTATTCTTGATACAAGTTATCAGCTGGGAAAGGTGATATTTATTAGCTAACACTTGTTACGAATGGATTCGTGTGTTGCTAGGGAAATCATTCGCTCGTGTGTGTGGGTGTGTAGGTTTTTTTCCCCTGTGTCTTTCCTTGTCTCTCCCTCTCTTGCTGTAATTCATTACAGGGGCAGCTGATTAGGAGGACTGGGCTGGTTGGTGATGAGCAGGATCGCTGCAGTACTTAAGCTATCAGGTGGAAAGGATCGTTGGCTCCCCGCTCTCCTGGTTGTGAACATGGCTGTTGCCACAGTGTAATGTGTGTTAGTGAAAGGATCGCTAACTTAGACCTTTGTGGTCAACCATTGAATGTTTGGTTGCTACGTCCTAGACCATGTTTCAGTGGAGCTTGGTAGGAGGTGGTGGCCTGTTTGTTTTGTTTTCATTTTCTCCTGTTTCTGTTAGCAGGAGGTAAGAACTTGTATTTTATTTGTTATTTGATTTGTAGGTTAGTTTGTGTAAAGTAGTAGTATTGTTTATTGTAATTTACTTTGGTAATTTGCCCCTCCTGAAGTTTATGATTCTCCTTTGTTTATCTTTATTTAATAAATGATATTTACCTTCACTTAATAAGTGTCCTGTGGTTGAGAAACATTGGGAGTGAGAGCGGGGACCCCAGGGATCTTTCCTAGATGGATCCCTGTTAATTGTTACAGACCAACTTATTTTCTCTTTGAGTAGGGGTTTTATTTGTGGTTCGTAACACACTTTTACCATATTACCTTTGCTGACTTGTCTTTATACACCAGTGTGTACATTTGTAAATGTATGCACCATATATATAATTTTGCACCGATTTAACATAAAATCACTGTATTTCTGTACTGTTCAGGATTCATTATCATACTGCAAAATCTTATTCTGATTACTGTAATTTTAATACATTTTCTAAATTACTAAATTCATATCTGATTTAACTTTTTAAATCACTGCATTACATTATTGTTTTATTCCAGTTCAGTACATAATATTCTCATACTACAAAATCTCATTCTCACCACTGTCACTAAATTACTGTAATATTAATAAACTTCAACTGATAATTTTTTTAATTACTGTATTACCGTATTGACTTACACACAAAAAAAGCTGTATTACAGTAATATGAATTTAACGAGAGTCACCACTAATAATCATTTTATTATTAAAAATCAACAGTAAAATGGGCATATTACAGTATTTGGGGGATAAAAGGGCATATTTGATGCAATGATGTTATTTATGCCATTTCTATCCATTTTGCAAACCACTTGTCCTTTAAATTTTAAAACTATAATGATTGTTTTCTTTTCTTTCTAGAGTAAAATAAGATGTAGGACACTGATACGGATAGAAGATTGATGTGAATGTTAAAGGAAGATAGTTTTGCTTAGATATTACACGTCTCACATAGAGGTGAATTCAGGTAAGCGGGCACACTTTTTGCTAATGAATAACCAGGAGCAACAATACTTTAAGTATGTCATGTTTGAGCAGCTTTATAAAATCAAACAGCTGAGCGAACACCGTGTTGACACAGATGTGACTGTTAATGGCTGTTAACTGGATGAACGCCTTATATATAGAGGTATCATGTGGACTGAAATGAAGCGATACGAGAGTCTCTGCATCTCCTCCAGGATTATTTTTAGAGTCCTTGTGTCACAGACAGCAATAAATGTCAGAGAGGCAGATCTTAGCTGGCATCTAACATCTCATCCCAAATGACCTACGAGACGGAGGAGCAGGGCTGCTCATTAACCATCATCAGCCGCATTACCCCCATTCCTGATGACAGTAAAGTGATGGCGCCCTATATAAACAGCAGCCTCTTGCGTGCGCTGAACTTTACAGTCGCGCCAGCTTATTATTTGTGCTCTGGAGCTCGTTAGTTTGTGTGTGAGATGTTTCCCAAACCTGCGTCTGGATATGATGTGTGAAATGGGAACGGGGACACTTTTGGGGCTTTTGCTCCTTTATTCAGAAAGCGTTCGCCACAAACCTTTGAAATTTTGCCTCAAACATCTTTGATATACATGGAGTTGCACAGAATCTAGAAATATATGTGTCACTACAAAACATCCCTAGGCATCTATCTTCATGATTACGAAGGCCTTGGCAACATTATTTAAATAAGCTCAAAACCCCAAAGATACATTCAATGGGAACCTCCATAAAATACATAATACATAATAAAACAATACATTTTGGTTGTGTATAAGAGAGCTGTTAAAACAAGAAAGAGTCACATTTTTTACATTAAAAAAATCTATGTTGCTTTTTATAATCAAATGAGGTGCAAACCCAAAATGTTTGAAGGAAAGAAAACTGCTTTAAGGGGTGTAATTTTTATATTACTTATATTTTATATTAATTAAATTATATTATAAATAAAATTACATTCCTAAAATATCATAATGAAGAATATTTTTAAAACACTCAAATTTTTTATTATAAATATTACACACACACACATAAAAATGCAAAAACAGATAACTTCGTTTTTAACAATTCTCAGAAATCGTGTTTTTTCACTGTGCATTCCAATTAATGAAAGTGAAAAAACACGATAACAATATAAGAAAATATGATTTTTGACATTTACATTTTTTTTTTTATCTGTTTTTGTAAATAAACTCTTCATAAAAAAAACTTTTTTTGTGTCTGTCATTACTGAATTAGCCCATTAGTCTAATTCTCTCTATTAACTAACTATTACCTATGATTTTGACCTCAATAAACTCCTAATTTGCTACTTATTAATAGTTAGTGAAGTTTACACTGTAAAAAAATCCGTAAAATTTACAGTAAAAAAAAAAAGGCAGCTGTGGATGCTGGAATTCTACTGTAAAAAATACGGTAACAACATTTTAGGTTTTAACTTACATTTACAGTTAAATTTCGTAATTTTATTAACTGATATAATGTTAACATGCCCAACCTATTGAAGTACTGAAATCTGTTTTGTACTTTTGAAATACACAGATAACCACCAAATGCAGGTGGTGATGAGAAAGTCACATTTACGTTTACATTTTATCATTTTGCAGACTTTTTTTTTTTATCCAAAGAGGCTTTGTAGCACCTTATTGAACGAACACAAACACAGCACGTGGTCGTAAAATGAATAAATGATCAGCACTGAGCCCAATTGCCTGACTAACTTCCTTCCATGCTCTGCTTATCATCTCATGAGACCCAAAAAAACAATGATAGATTTGAGGAGAGAAGGACCGCACCAATCTGGATGTAGTTAAGAACAGATCTTCAGTTTTGTTCCTGACTGGCTTTCCATAAATACAATTAGTGTAAAGAACAGTAAAAAGAACGTTGTATCTGGAAATGTTCCAGCGACAGACCCTCCCGGGATCTAAATAACGCATAAATCGATTATTTAATCAACAAGAGAAGACTGTTTTACGAGGAGACGTCTGAGCACTGAAGTTCCTGACCTCCGGACACCTCCCGTTTCTCTCCTGCATTCGCCTTTTCCTCTTCTTTGCCAGAGAAAGAACACAAACTTATTGAATTTCTGCCAAAAGACAATCAATAAATACTACTGCTATTAAAGCAATATACTCAATAGACAATATACACTAATGTTGTATTTAAAGGATTAGTTCTCTTTCAAATAAAAATGTCCTGATAATTTACTCACCTCCATGTCATCCAAAATGTTTATGTATTTCTCTCTTCAGTAGAAAAGAAATTAAGGTTTTTGATGAACACATTCCAGGATTTGTATCCATATAGTTAGTTTCAATGGACTCCAAATGGTTGAAGGTCAAAATGACAGTTTCAGTGCAGCTTCAAAGGACTATAAATGATACCAGACGATGAATAAGGGTCTTATCTAGCGAAGATGGTTGGAGATATGTAGTGGTTCTAACAAAATGTTGTTTGCAGTACAATTGCGTATGTAAATTAAGTCAAGTTGGTTGCCTGATTTGTGCATGCTTGTAGTGGTAAGGTGTTCAATATCAAATGAATAAAGGAGTGAAAGGAAGTCTGTAGCATAATGCTTGTCTAGTTGAATGTTAAAGTCGCCAAAGAGTATGTCACGGTACTGGTCAAAGGAGACAGACAGGTAGATGCAAATCAAAAGGGAATGTATTAAAGTAACTCAGGAAGGGCTTCCAACAGAAGAGAGACAATGAAGAAAGTTCTGGAAACAGGATGAACAGTATCAACTGTTTGTAAACTTGCGTGTCCACCGGCAGAGACGAGTTCCAAGGATAGACAGGAGGACATCGACCAGTGTAGAGAGCTGCAACCATGCAGCCTTAAGACCAGCCGATGAGTGACAGAGGTGAGTGAGCTTATGAAGGGTGGAGGTAAGTGATTGCAGGTGTGCTCAATCAATGATGAGTGAAACCAGGTGAGGGCGTGCACTGTGATTGGAAAGGGAACAGGATAGGCAGATCTGTGACAGAGTAAGAGTGGAGTGCCATCCTCCACGAAAGAGGACAGCAGCCCGTCCAGCTCCTCTAGGAAGGTGGCTAGACTTTGCCCAAGGGGGCGGTAAATGATCACAATCTGGAGTTTTATTGGAGCTGTTACTGTAATCACATGATATTCAAATTAGTTGTGATTGCATAGGGAGAGTGGGTTGAGTATTTCCAATTGTTTGAAATAAGCAAACCAGTGCCCTTACCTCGGCCAACTTGACGTGGGGTGTGAGAGAAAGAGAAGTTGTTAGAGAGGACAGCTGGGGTTGCTGAGTCTTCTGGATGAATCCAGGTCTCAGTCAAGCCCAAGATGCTGAGAGTGGATTGTAAAGAAAAAGCGGAAATGAAGTCTGCTTTGTTGACAGCTGACTGACAATTCCACAGACCAACAAAGAAAGAAAGAAAGAGGTGCAGTAGAAGAGATAGGGCGTAAGTTAACAGGATTACGTTGTCGTCTGCATGTGATGTTAGAGCGAGGTTGAGAGAGAACGGAATGGTTTGGAAACAAATGATAGGGGTGGAAAGAAAGAGGACAGAAAAGGAGAGTGTGTGAAGGGAAGATAAAAATGATACTTCAGTGTGATGCGCAGTTTCTTTGCTCGGATAAAGTTATGCAAGAAAAAGTCATGGGTCTTTACATTCAACGGTCTTCACTTGAGGAGGCTGAACGCTTCCGCGTCAGTGCAAAGACATTAAATAACATTATGAAGCAAAGCCCATCACAAGCAGCTATTAAATAATAACACATAGAAGGTGCACAGTGTCATTTACACAAGCACTAAAACACCATCATGGTGAGACTCATTAAACTGAAATATGCAATAAACATTAATTAAACAACATTTGATGTAACATTCAACCCTAATAAACATAACTGATTAGAGAAAAAAACTAAGAAGAAACATAGTTAAAAAAAAACATTCAAACAAAACTCACCATTAAACCATTCAACAGTTTTTAATGTAGCATTTTCACAGTTTTTTTACCATTAAAATCAAGATAATTATTTACAATGTTAGGTATGGGGTCTGAATATGAAATCTAAAATAAAATGTGCTTTTTAAGTACTTATTAACAGTCAATATGCTAATAATATGCATGCTAGTTAATTGTGAGAATTGGTCTCTAAAATAAAGCGTGACCCACCCATTATTTATAGAGGACTACAATGCTTAAATGGCCTCAATCAATACACAGCATATTACATTATCAGCAGCATTACATTTCTTGAGCAGCACAAGTTCACCATTTACCGGATCCCAAACACTGCAGACAAACAGAAGCTCCTGCTAGAACATCATTAATATACAGAAATCACCTTCTCGGTTTGACTCTCGCTGTCGACTCATTACAACGCTCATTCATAAAATTCATTTCAAACATGTTCAGTATAGAATGGATGAATAGCGTTTGTTCATTTGCACACAAATGACATGGATTCTCAACATTAACGGTGCAGCTCGTGTACAGAACGACTGATTAAAGCCGATGCCCCTCGGGTGCAAACATCACAAACACATCAGCTGCTATTTATGGCAGCCGTTCCTCCAGAGGGACGTCCATGGAAACCACTGCCGATCAATGCATATGAATATTGACTGTAAAGCAAGCCTGCATACTATAATGCAAAGACTAGTGGAGATTTTATTTTCAGGCACAAGAGCAAATATTAGACATGGAAAGGAATTAAACACTCCTAAAATCTGAGAATGGTTTGATGGTATTCAGATTATGTGATGGTATATTCAATGCTAAAGAGCAGCTATTTTCCACGGATTTAATTTATTTCATGGCCAAATTTTTTCTACAGCACAATGCGCTGATTGACTCATTTCCACACAGCGGAAAGTGAAATTGGAAAGGATTCATCACAATGTAAAGTGCTGCGAAGTAGGCTTCAGAAAACCTTTGCATTGCTCAAAATGGCTTCATCATTAGTCTTAAATTAATTTAGTTAAAGAAGCATTTCACCACAAAATTAATATTCTGTTATTATGTTCAATAATCAAATGTGCGCTGTTTTCTGTAAACACAAACACATACAAAATAAAGACAATAATATCTTTCACAGAGATTCCAAAAAACGTCAACCTACAAAGCGGTCAAAACACAACATAAACATGTAAAACTTAGTGAATGTTCGCTGAATGTTCAAAGCATCCAGTTAATTAATTAATTAAATTGAATTGAATTTTTAATTCCCCCTTGCTTTCAAAGATGATTTCATTTAAGTTTAGTTTTTTAATTTGGCCAGCGGCTATGAAAACATGAATGATAATTTATTGTAATGCGGCGCTGTCGCCCTTTCCATAAAAATCTGTCAAATCATGTAACGTGAATGTCATAAAGTCTCTTGCTCGAGACTAAAGAAACAAGTTGAAACTGAAAGCATAGTAAGAGATACTGTTTCTCGAGCGTTTTCAGCGGGATTCAAGATGGAGTGAAACACGGACGAATGCGTTTCATTCATTCGTTCATAACCACAAGAAATTCAGAATTTTTAATATATTTTTAATAGATTTTATAGCAGAACATTTGAGCAAAAATTCTAACAATATATTTGTATAACATACTGAAATTCATCAATTAAATATGAAAATGAATTCTCTGTTGTAGCGGGAGAGCTCGAGGTTTCCCCGGTAACGCTGTACACAAAGCAGAGCACCGCTCACAAACCCTGCTTTATCAGACATTACATAGAAGATGAAATTAAAATGATATCCAAAATGTTCTGAAAACAGTTGGTTTCCATCAGAAATACAGTGATGTAAAAACACCCGCACCGGGTTTCGATTTGAATTTTTTTTATTGGGAAATGGGATTTATCATCATTATGTTAAAGTCAATGCAAGTCAATCCACAAAAAACATTTGTTTGCCTTTATAATCTTTAATCCAAATCTGAAAATTCAAAAAATGATGGCTTGGGCTTGAGCGTGACATCCTTAACCACGCCCCTCCAACTGTCAGTGTTCATTTCTGAATGAAACGCCTACTTTACTACATCCAATCAATTCAAAGTAGAAGAAACAAGCCCTGCCCTCTATTTTCATCATTCAATATTCTGTTTTTCTCGGATGTACGTCACAATACGGAAGTAAAAACGGTCGCAAACTTCCAAATCACGCGACTTTAATACTGTGAATCTCTAAACAAATAATTAACAATAAGAGCATTAACATTCATTAACAAAGTAAACTGGGCCTATTTTAAATTCAAGTTGACTTTTTAAATACGTCTTAAAATGCTTTTTCTTGGATATACGTTATCTTATTTTATCATTTTTCAAACATTGCTTTTAAATGTTCTCTGAATATTCTGAAACAAGTAGCAACATTTTGAAAAAAAATAATAATAATAAAACACTTCAAAAACACTTTTGGTATCTTACTGACATACTGTATAAATACATTTTTTGTGCTAATATTTAGCACAGATTATTAAAAACCAGGCAAATGTGAACAAATGTTATATTAATGTTACTGGAAGAAATAACTTTGAGAGAACATTCTGAGAACATTCTCCGTTTCACTGAAATACACTCTTCACTGCAGCTCGTGAATTCAATACGGCAGATACATGATGTCTGCTTACGAGAAGAAAAACAACCAAAGATGTTTGATGTTACATCGAACCTGCAGCTTTAGAAACGGAGTTCGATGGTGTGTTGTTGTTGTTGTTTTGGAGCTTGACAGCATGTAAACCGTCGAAATATGAAAAAGATCTTTATAATTTGTAATGTGTCTTCTATGAATAAATCAACATCAGTGACAGAACTTCCATTTTTAGGTGAACTGTCCCTTTAAGATATTACAGGTGAGCTTTGTGAACATATTGCAGCTTAACAGCAGCTTCTGTAAACATAAAGTATTGTAATGCAAATGTGACTCTCTAAAAACAATATAGCTCAGCCTGGCTTACAGCTGTTCTACAAAACATCTATTCTGTGGAAAGAGAGGAAGATTAAACATGGATCCAAGCTCTGATGTCTTTGTTAGAGGAGAGTCTGATTGTCTCTTCGTCTGATACTGTGCTTCTTCTCATTCAGATGTTCAGTCTGACTGTGTGTTGTATGACTCTATTGACAGTAAATAAGAGAATGCCTCCTTTCCTTTTTTGTTTCAGAAATAATTGACACCTGTTTTTGGATCTCCATTAAAATGAGAACGAGTATGGAAATGAATACAACACATATTGTACTTGCAGGCTTCTGTATATTATATGTATATTATATTCCTAAATTTATTTTAGCATTTGTTTAATTTTCAAAAAATAAATCACAAAATCTAAAATTAAAATAAGAATGTATAAATAAATTAGAACATTCATCAGAACATATTAACGTACAGACTGACATGACAACCAATATTTATTTTGAGATGAAACTCAACAGTACTTTAAAATAATAAATGTATTATGGACATTTATATTAAAGTATGCTGGACTGTGTATAAGAGAGCTGTTGAATTCATAAAGACAAGAATAAGACACATTTATGTGTTATAAAATACATATTTTGTTTCCTTGTTCTTAATATCTTGTTTCATATGTTTATTTTGAAAAAATAAGTTTAAAATAATTGAAGGAGTTATATTATATACTATATTATATATTATATATATATATATTAAATAAAATTACTCCCCTAAATAACATAATGAAGACATTTGTGCTCATCTCACTCAAAACAGTTTTGAAAGTGACATAACTGTTTAAAATGCTGTTATTTTTTATATTATATTTTTTTGTTGTTGAAATTAAACCCCAAAATAACATAACAAAGATCACTCAAACTCATTTTGAAGCGGCGATAACTGCTTAAAATTGTGTCTTTAATATACACACACACACACACACACACACACACACACACACACACACACACACACACACACACACACACACACACACACACACACACACACACACAACACGCACACGCACACGCACACGCACACGCACGCACACACGCATACACACACACACGCACACACGCGCACACACGCACACACACACGCACACACACGCACACACGCGCACACACGCACACGCACGCACACATACACACACACACACACACACACACACACACATTTTAACAACATGGTACCAAAAAGATTAATCTAGAGCACATTATTGATTTTTTTCCTGCATAATATTCAGTCAAAAAGTGACTTTTCAGTCCAGATGTTTAAAATCTCACCCTCAGTTTTTTCAATATCCTTTTGCATCACATTCATTAAGTAAAATGGATTGAAAACTGAATAGGAATTGATTCCCTTTGACTCAAACATTCAATCCCATTATCTCTCCACAAATAAAAGCACTGAATTGTTTATTGTTAATTGTTCATAAACCTCATAATGAAAAGTCCTGTCTGTTTCTCTCCGTCATGTCGTGTGTGTGAGTTGTTAGCGGGTCAGGTAAAGGCCGTAGCCTGTGGGTTAGTGTTGAGTAACCAGTGTCCTTCTTTATCTCGCTCTGTAAATCCCCAGGATGCATTACTAGGATTGCCTTATGTAATATCTCTCTATGCTCAGCAATAAAGCAGAGAAAGCATGAATTGTAACACAGTGTTTTGACATGAAATGCTGCCATGGCTGAGAGTTCAGCCCAAATCCAATCTATATGCAAAACCAGCTATTAATCACGCCACTTCCTACAGATGTGCACAAACAACTCACACGCACAAGGTGAATGATTAACTATCTTCACTGGGGGCTGAACCTTATCACACTGTTTTATCAACAAAATCAATATTTTTCATGTGGTCCAGGTGATGTATGATCTGCCATAAGTGACTAGCACTAATTGAATACACTTCAACCATCAAATCATATGTGATATAAAGAGCTAAATATAGCCAGTCCAGAGGTTTGAGACAAAGATAATGGGATTTTTCTTAATTATTTGATTTTTCAATTTAAACCTGGAAATAAGCAGAACATTTTAGAACAAAATAAAACCATAAGGTGGAACAAAAACTTAAACAATTTTGAAATAAATGTAAATAAATATGTGTAATTTGTTATAAAGTGTTATAATATTTATTTTAAATAATAGGATTTTTACAGATTTTTATTTAAACCTTTAAAAAAGCTGAACATTTTAGCAAAAATGTAAACATTTATATATATATATTTATAATATTTTCAAATAATGTTTTCACGTAACTTGTCATTCTGATAATTTGTAATTTGTTATCATATTAATTTTAAATAGTGGGATTTTTTTCTGTAATTTAATTCTGGAAATAAGTAAATAATTTTAGCAAATATTAAAGCCATATGGTTGTACAACATCCATTAAAATTCAGAAACATATGTAGCTACATAAAAAAAAAAAAAAGAAGCTTTTACTAAAAGTGCCGATAATCAATTTTTGTTTGTTTTGAATTGTTATTGGAATTATTTAAATAATAGTATTTTTCTTGATTTTTTTAAACCTGGAAATAAGTAGAATGTTTTAGCAAAAAATAAAACCATAAGGTTGTAGAACTACTAAGATTCAGAACTGTATGTAAAATAAATAAATAAATACAATTATATAAATAACATTAATTGTCATGTTGATAATCTAATTTGTAATTTGTTTTGAATTGTTTTTATAATTATAATTATTATTATTTTTGTATTACAGCGAAAATTGGTTGTAACTAACCAACAACAACTAGTAAAACAAATATTAATGTAACTTTTTTTTTAAGAAGTTTTTAATTAAATTGTGGAAACTTGGAAATAAGCAGAACATTATTATTATTTTTACCTCATGGGCATTGGCAAATTAAAACTACATCCTTTTAGAGTGAAATCAAACACAAAGTTCATGCTCGTTTATTATGCATTTGGTGAAATATGTTGACTATAATGTGTTCCTGTGGCTCAGTGGTAGAGCATTGCGTTAGCAGCGCAAAGGTTGTGGGTTCGATTCCCAGGGAACACATGTACTTACAAAAAAAAGCGTCTGCTAAATGCATAAATGTAAAATCCTAATAGGAACGCAGTATCAGTTCACAGAGCTGGGCTTTGACTCAGATTAATTCTGCTCTGCTCAGCTCAAACCAACCCGGCTCTCTGAGGTCTCTGCAGAACCCTGTGTCAGGAACAACTGAACGAGGCATGTCCAGCAGAATGAGTCATTGTGAGAGATGGAAGCCCAGCCTGGAGTGACCCATCTGCTGCTCAAAGAAATCATAGAAATTATATAACTTGTGATGCCAGGCTTGTGCAAGTACCGGTTTAAAGCCGAAGCGTCATCCGTGACGTTATAATGCAGGCTAACTTACAAAGCATTCATTTAGTAAGCCCTCGAAAAATGGCTTTAAGCAGAATGGAGACTATTATATGTAAAAAAAAACATAATCATTTCGAGGAAATATTGCATTTCAAAAGTCAGCTGTAAAATTGCATTTATGCCTGTTTCCTTGGTTACAGCGAACTCCATGACCTGCAAATGTGCGAAATGTTGAAGACACAACTAACAGAAAAATGGTCTATATTATATATTAATACTGTTTCCATTAAGTTATGAACACATTATCTCTGAAAGTTCTCTGAATGTTTAAAAAAATTATGGTCTCGTTAAAATTCGTACCTCTTGCACTTTTTAGCGAGACCGTTTTTATGTATCTTACTGCATGTTTCACGGCAGGTTCAAAGAGAAATGTCCACTGAGTGGCGCTAAAACACGGGTTCAATACGTAAACCCTGGCACGTTGATATAGGTGTGTATTGCTGTGTATTATTACGTACAAATATTCGGGGACCATTGCTAAAAATGAATGCTCTATCGTGTTGGAAATATGCCTTACACCAAACCCAACCCTAAACCTACTCGATAGTGTTGTCAAATGCAAAACCGATATAAAAATTTATTTGTTGATGCAACCGTGCTAACTGAACTCCCTGATTCACAGATTTGAACTGTTTTGTTGAATCGTAGTAACACAGGATTGGATCTGGAGCTCCTCGAGTACATCTCTGAACTCCGCGAGCTCCCGAAACAAACCTACCGCTTATAAAAACCCATCGATATGAAGCTGGATATGTGTGATGCTAACGTTCAAAAGCATCCGTTTTCAAATCTCCCAGCATATGAATATTGTATTGAAGTCACAACATGATATTATTCAAGTAATTGTGCGAAATTTGCGCTTTTTTAATCAAAACTGTAGATTTGTGTGAAAAGGAATAAAAGGCGTCAGAGATGTACTGCCGCTAGTGTTCATTTATTTTGGAAACTGCAGAGATATGTACTTATTGGTACGAATTTCGCGTCTCGCTGAAAAGTGCACCCAGATACATAAATGCCATGAGACCAGGTAGGATTTCTTGATGAGAGGGTCTGTATAGACCCCTTCAATGTTTGTAAACATCGGAAGCCTAGGTTGGGTGCGCGCAGCTTGGGGTCAGAAAAATGGCGCGGCTAATAGACCGGCATATTGTGTCAAGGAGAAACAGACGAGCCTTATAGATAGATAAGATACTTTTTTATTATTATTTGTACCTTTCCATTTTTGTCTTAGGTGTCTGGCTTTGTTTTGTGTACACAAACAAGGAAGGCACAAATTCAGGACTACTGGAGTCAAGTTATGCCTCTCCTACAAAAAATAATTGCACACGATCTAGTGTTGTCATAGTGAAAACGCTAATGTAAAGCTAGTCTGCGATCTGCTAAGTCTGTAGCATGCCACAGGTCACAATTTATGCCAGATATCAAACTTCACCTAACTATTAAATCAGTCAACAGTTTACAGAAAACATTTGTTTACTTATCAAGGCTTAACTCTACCGTTGTTGGCACAATGTTGGCGCTAGCCTGCGGCTAACTACTAGCAGCTGGCTACGTCTGTAGCATGACACAGGTCCATGACATTTACAACACTATTAACTTGCATAGCTTAACGTACAGAAAACTGTTCATGCAGTCCAGGCTTTCGAGTTTAAGCAAACAGAAAGGGATGATAAAGGATGACTTTAACGTTTCCTGATATGAAGTGAGCGCTACCAACACGAGCCTCTTTGATCGTAGTATTGTCCCAGTCTGCCCGTTTAATAGCTTGCAGTCACAGATGTCGTCTATTTTTTGAAACGTATGAGATCCTGCAGGAATCCTGAAAAACTTGACTCCAGAACTGGTGCGATTTTCACAGTCCACGACGCAACAAGTAGGCATTTTGTCTAGGGCTGTGATGGTGGCCATGACAACCGCGCCACCGGCGGTAGTGCACGTGACGTCACACACCGGGTGTATTTAACTTTCTCATTTAAGGCTACTTTCCTATTTAACTGTATTATTTATTTGATATTTATTTTAGTGTTTTGCAGGGTGAGTGTTGACTGACGTAAGTGCTAAAATAAACACGTATGTTTGTTAATAGATGATTGAGCCTCATTTATTTATTTTTGCGTTTCAGAATTATATATATATATATCACAACACCGCGCCACCTGTAGTAGTTGGTCCATTACCACCGCGGTGGTAAAAATCTGCCACCGTCACAGCCCTAAGTTTTGTCTTGACGAGAAATTCTATGGTTAACACAATGGGATGGAATGAACGTTCTGACCCCGACATGCGCACTGCGAACTTCTGTGACGTATACCGTGAAGGGGTCTATGGAGAAAGCGTAGCGGTGAACTTGGATCACGTGTGCCTTGATAACCAATCAAATTACAGCCTTGACGTCATTGAGTGTCGCACAACTCTGATTGAAATTCAATCGCCGTTTACGGGTACCATAGGAATGAATGGCATAGACATATATATGTCTATCAATGAATGGGAAATGCCGTAAGCTGAATCCCACCTGTCGCAAAAAGTCAGTGACTTCTCTTATAAAACGGCATTTTTTTCAGTGTAAACTAAAAATGGTTCAATCCAAAAGCATTGTTTAGTGTAAAACGCGTTGTAGATCAGCAGATAGGCTGTCGATTCATTAAATGAGCGGTTTCCTCTAAACCGCTGTTCATTCAGCGTAGTAAAGCCTCTCCATTGACATCCATTAAAAAACGGCCTCTCCTTTCCCACGTGCTGCCAGCCCGGAAGCGTTAGCATTAGCCGTAGCACTTTTTCAGCTAATGGTTGCAGGCTTGCCTTCTAGTGGCTTTGTTAGTTAGCATTGGTATGTGGGAACAGATTTATTATCTATGACAATTTTCTTTCACGTGAGCGAGTGTTATTAGTCAGAGCGCGTTTACTCTCTAGATCTTCCGTATTAAATAAATCAAGTGAAACATTTTACTACACATGAAATATGAAAGAAAAAGACATGATTATAAAGATATGTATTCTGTATGTGTTTTGTATGCAGATCCTGGTATATTTATAAAAACAATAATGGATGTTTATGAGAACAATCTGTGAGGCGTTATTAAACACAAAGAGTTCATGTCTGCCTATTATACGATCAAAATCAACTAGAAATCACAATCGGAAGTTATTATAAGCACTCAATGAAGGTTTAACGTGGGGTTTAAGCAAATACATTATAATTACATACATTTTCAAATATAGCTTGATGCTAATTATACTTTTATTTATATTTTAAGATGAAGTATTATAGACAGTTTGTGTTTCTGATGTAGATCCAAACTTAATTTTTCTTAATTCAATGCTGTATATTGAGCAGCGGACGATGTTAAATCCATAATACCACATATAAATATTTGAGGAAAAATATATAGGTCCGCGCTACCTAGTGTGCAGGCGTGAATTAGCAAAAGGTACGGTGGCCGAGAGAGCTCAACTAGAAAAGAGAGAGCAAATAGAAAAAACACCTGAAAATTAAGAAAATAACTTCCTCAATTTTACAACACACACGCTGCAAATGCTCACAACACAACCAAACAAAGAAACGCACTGCAAATACAATTTATTTGGTTGTGTTGTGAGCACCACCTGCTGTCAAGCTGATGAAGATGTTTTCTTGATTTGCTGGTGCTTTTTCTATTTGCATGTGTTTTCTGAAGTTGCAGCGAGTTAAGCTCTCTCGGCCATCGTAAAAAGGCGATCAGTCGTTTTGCGTTCGGTGTGAAAGCACCATTCGTCGGCGATCAGTCTGAAACGCGCTCAGTCTGAAACGGCCTTTATATAAAAAAAAGCGCCCTGGCTCTTCCAAGCCTTATAATGGCAGTGAATGGCTGTTGATATTCAATAGCGGATTTCGTAGGATGTATAGGCATAGCGTAAGCTCCGTTGAGAATATGCTAGACTCGTGAGAACCAAGATTCATTTACAGCAAAGGAAGGTCAGTCTCCTCTTGACTCAAACAAAAATCCTCCAACATTTGTCTTTACAAAACCGTATTTCGTACTTCTAATTTGTGACCAGTGTTTTGTTTTGCTTTCTCCTCTACACTTCTGCAATTCTCACTGGAGTTTACGCGCCTACATCTTACGTCATCCGCTGGATCGCCTCTCTTTCTCCTGAAAACGTGCACGACAGTTAGCAGAAGCTAGAGATTATGGATTATAAAGTTTTAAATATGTATTTTATTCTTACACAATGCATTGATTCACTTCAGAAGGCACTTTTTATGATGGATGGATGCACTTTATTGGACTTCTAGTTGACTACTTAATATCAACTGATATTCACTGCTATTATAAAGCTTGGAAAAGCCAGGGCATTGTTTTAATATAACTCCAAATTAATTTGTCTGAAAGTAGAAAGTCATATACATCTACGATGGCTTGAGTGTGAGTAAATCATGGGGTAATTTTTTCATTTTTGGGTGAGCTATACCTTTAAGGACTCGATTAATGTTATTGGAAGTCGCTTTGGATAAAAGCGTCTGCTAAATGCATAAATGTAAGAATGAACTTTAAGAGAGCCTTGCCACACCAAATTGGTATGTTTTGTCAGGCTATATAGAGCTAAGTATCATCAGCATAACAGTGAAAGAAAACACCATGTTTCCCAATAATATCTCCCAAGGGTAACATGTAAAGCATGAAAAGTAACGGTCCTAGTACTGAGCCTTGTGGTACTCCATACTGCACTTGTGATTGGTATGATACCTCTTCATTCACTGCTACGAATTGATGGTGGTCAGATTTGTATGATTTGAACCATGCTAATACACTTCCACTAATACCAACATAATTTTCTAGTCTATTCAAAAGAATGTTGTGCTCGATAGTGTCAAACGCAGCATCAAGATCTAGATCTGAATTGGAGTAGTATTTTGTTAGATGGGTGTAAAAAGCGTAGTTTACCGCGACAGCCTTCGCGTGAGAAGACCGAAGAGTGTAAAGACCAGTGGTCACCAAGTTCGGTCCTGGAGGGCCGGTGTTCCTGCAGAGTTTACTCTAATTAAACACACCTGAAGCAGCTAATCAAGGTCTTACCAGGTATACTAGAAACTTCCAGGCAGGTGTGTTGAGGCAAGTTGGAGCTAAACTCTGCAGGACACCGGCCCTCCAGGATCGAGTTTGATGACCCCTGGTAAAGACCATCGAATCTACCGTCGACTCCAGCGGACAGGGACACTGTCAAAGGATATACGTTTTTTTATTTATTACACTTTTTATTTATCTTCTTTCTTACTGCTTGCTTCACTTCTGTTTTAGTTTTTATAACCAATTCTTACTATGTGTTAGTTGTTGTTTGTTAGCATGTGTTCTTTTTTCAGGATTAATGATAAACTACTGCCGTTTGATTTGTTATCTATTTTAATTTTAGATAAATTATGTATGAATGTATTATGTCTTTATAGGTATTTTCTTTAGTTTTAGTTTTAATAAATTGGAGTTTGTTTAGTAACGTTACTTCAACATACTACATGGAAATGAAATAATATACATATATATATATATATATATATATATATATATATTATATACTCATACCTTTTGTTGTTTTAATATTTTGAATAGTTTTTAGCTTTATTTTTTGTTTTCATTTAAATGTCTAGTTTTGAAATGTTGTTGTATGCATTTGTAATTTTATTTAATTTCTCAATTTTCTTAAATGTGTATATATAGTATTTATAGTGTTTTAACTTATAGTTTGTTACTTTTTCTTATTTGTAAGTCGCTTTGGATAAAAGCATCTGCTAAATGACTAAAAAGTAAAGTAGTAGCACTAATAGAGAGATACAAGTATACAGTATATATAAATGCAGCAGATTGAAGCGCTCTATTAGCTGCAGTCACATGCTGAGGGCTGATATCATGTTCGAGGTTGTAAACACTGGTGGAGGGATGATATAGAGTGAAAGAGGACCTCGATCTGCTCAGTCTGGTTCACAGCACAGTCAGATCTGCTAATACTCCACTAACAAGAGAGTGTGATTACACAGGACTCCACTGCAGTGGCACAAACGAGCCAAATACAAGCAAACAATGCATGAAGGTCACTTACTGAAATGATCTTTCTGACCTGTTGCCCACAGGGCAAGTGGCAGTGATGCAGTCATGTGATGCATCCCACACTGGGGTGTGTGTGTGTGTGTGTGTGTGTGTGTGTGTGTGTGTGTGTGTGTGTGTGTGTGTGGCATGTTTATGTGGTTTATGAGGATACAAATTTGTGTAATGACATGGGTATGACATAGGTATTACAAGGAGAAGGTGATTTATGAGGACATTTTCAGTGTCCCCATAATTTAAAATGCTTATAAATCATACAGAGTGAGTTTTGAGGGAAAATAGAAATGCACCGTCTCCTGTGAGGGCTAAGTTTAGTGTAGGGTAGGTGTAGGCAATAGCACATACAGCTTGTACAGTATAAAACCATTACGCCTATGGAAAGTCCCTCAGAAACCATAAAACAACGTGTGTGTGTGTGTGTGTGTGTGTGTGTGTGTGTGTGTGTGTGTGTGTGTGTGTGTGTGTGTGTGTGTGTGTGTGAGTGAGAGAGAAACACATCCGAGTGCACTGGCACAGACACGGCCGCTGCTGTGAGCTAGTGTGGTTAAATGTTTTAAGTTGATTATCTGGTTGATCACTTCACGATCAGTTAATTGTTCTTAAAGGCCCCTCATCCTGCTCTGGATTGCTGGGTAAGACGCTCAGATCCTCTCAAGGTAATTTACTGTGAGATGGAGCCTATGTCAAGCGTGACCTTTTTAACGTCATTACGTATTTTGTGAAGTCTGAATGCGCATTGCAGAACAGGCGAGCATTTGTGTTTATAAAGCAAACAAATTATAATATATTTTTTTTATTGACCGATTGTTTCGCTAGATAAGACCCTTATTCATCGTCTGGTATCGTTTATAGCCCTTTGAAGCTGCACTGAAACTGTATTTTTGACCTTCAATCGTTTGGAGTCCATTGAAACTAACTATATGGATACAAATCCTGGAATGTGTTCATCAAAAACCTTAATTTATTTTCGACTGAAGATAGAAATACATAAACATCTTGGATGACATGGAGGTGAGTAAATTATATGGAAATTTAAATTTGAAAGTGAACTAATCCTTTGACGCAATGCATAAGTAGTTTGCTTAGTTGTCATAAAAAGCGGTTTTAAAAAACTTGTTTATCTCATACTAAATATTTACATGTATTAAATGCAACTATATTGTATATTTAAATGTATTAAACATATTATGCTTCATAAATCATAAATGCCTATATGCAAAAAGTTTATAAAATATTTATATTAAATTATTTTGAATATAAAATTATTTAAATATCTTTTAAAAACGTTTTGATAAAAGAAAATTATATTAAATATTATAATTAATAAAAAATGCCTATATGCAAACAATTGACAAAAATATAGTGTTGATAAAAAGTGTTGATAAACATATTTATTAATAAAACCATATATAAATATGAAAATTATATAAATATTTTTATTGACCATAATAATTTTTAATTATTTTTAATAAAATGTATCATTTATATTTACTGCATTAATTAATTAATGTATTACAATGTAAGTATAAAATTAATTAATTAATAAATCGATTAAATTATATGCATTGATAAATATATATCTTATATTAAATATTTAAAATGTTAAAAATATTACTATATGTACTACAGCAAAACCAGATGAACTTCAATATTGTACAAGATTGTGTACATACAAATTATTATATGAGTAAATAATATTATGTATATGTATTCATAAAAATGGTTTTATGAATGAATAAACTTCTCATCCCATGAAACATTATACAATATATAACGATTTGTGTTTTGGATGTAAATTGGAAGTAAATCTAACATAATCTAATATCAAAATATTGGCTTGCAGTCATTGATTATGAATATCAAAATTTCTGTTTATTTCAAAATATTTATAAATCTGTTCTGACAGAGCAGGAAAATGGACTTGATTGATTCAGTGTAATATATTTTTGTTCATTAATATTTTTTTCATTTTGGATTTTAAGATAATTTTATTCTACCAATTAATATTTATGCAATAATTATGATCCTTTTTTCAATGTTGTGCTCTATATCATTTATAACATTGGAAATGTATGTTTATTTTTTTGTTATTGTTTTAACCAGAATGCAATCTGGAATGGCACACACTATTTGTACATCATTATGTGTACATTCTCCAAGGCCTTTGATAAGTACTGGTTATAAAGGTCGCCTCAGTCACGCAGCAGCAAGTACCTCAGAGCGCTTTAAGAACCTATCACAATAAATGCCTCATAAATTGGCTGATGATAAGGGATCTGCCGGAGCCGTTGCTAACCGTATCTCCATCAGCTGAGCTGCATGCTATCTGTACAGGTGGAGTTTAATCAGTGGCTTATATTACTCCGAGAGTTATTGATTAAGCCAAAGTGCATGTACAGAGTCTCTAACCATTTATTACCTGCCATTTATTCAGACCCAACAGAGGAAAGTTTCTGAGCCTGAAGAGTCAAATTAGCATGTGTCAGCAGGTTTAAAAGCAACCAGTCTTTAGGGATTATAGAATTGGCTTACTTTGATGTAAAATGTGCAGAGCATATCCTTTGCATCAGATAGATGTATAGACATATATACATTCTGCATATATATCTCTTCTGCTCACAAAGGCTGCATTTATCTGATCAAAATACAGTAAAAACAGTAATATTGTGAAAATGTTTCTCTTTTTTAACATATTTCAAAATCTTAAAAAACTAATACTATTATATTTTTAAAATCTGCATATTGGAATGATGTCTGAAGGATCATATGACACTGAAGACAGGAGTAACAATGCTGAAAATTCAACTTTGATCACAAAAATAAATTACATTTTAACATATATTCACATTGAAAATTTCTCGGGTTACTCGCGTAACCCTTGTTCTCTAAATAGGGAATGAGACACTGCGTAAGCTAAGGCGCTTTGGGAAAGCTCCTTGGGTGTGCCGATTGTATGAAGCCCTATAGAATCACACCAATTCATTGGGTGATGGCATGGATGCCGTCCTAGACGTTCTTACGTCGCCTTCTTATACTGGCGAACGCGCCATCTGCTCCTCAGATTCTCTGCCAAAAAGACCCCTGTCGGCAGTGTGAGGAGCTTGGCAGCAAACGCAGCATCTCGTTCCTTATTCAGAGAACAAGGGTTACGCGAGTAACCCGATACGTTCTCTATCATAGGGTTCACTCAACGCTGCGTAAGCTATGATGCTTTGGGAACGATACACCAAACAAGCCAAGCTAAAAATGCTGCCTTATCTGGCCCGATTACGAACCAGACAGCATACACGGCTGGTTCAAGCAGATAAAACTGGGAACCCAGAGCCGGTCAAGATCCAAATTATAGAACTTGATAAAAGTGTGCGGAGAGGACCATCCTGCCGCTACACAAAAATCCTCTTGGGGGACCCCTCTAAAAATAGCTTTAGTAGAAAATAACTCCTAGTAGAATGCGCTCGAACGCTGAGAGGTGAAGAAAGACCATGCACCTCATAATCCCTCACCCAGTGTGAAATTCTGTGCTTCGATGTGGCAAGCCCCACGGCGGCCAGCACCGAAACATACCAATAACTGGGGAGATTTCCTCCTATGGCTGGAGCGGTCCACATAGATCTTCAAAGCTTGAACAGGACAGAGCATCTAAAGCCTTTCATCCACACCTGAAGCAAAGGGTGGAGGATGGAAAGAGTGAAGTGTCACCACCTGAGAGCGAAACATCATAATCATATGCCCATAAGCGCCAAAGGCACAAATGGCAGCAACGAAATCCTTCCACTTCTGCTGGTCGCGGGCCAGAGTGCCTATCGTTCCCCTGGTGTGGGGGTGGCTTTTCAGTTCTTGTTCCACCGTTCATCGCCAGGTGATCTTTGGCCGTCTTCTATTCCTCTTTCCATCTGGTGTCCAGTGTAGGGCTGTTTTGATGATGGAGCCGTCTTCACTCCACAGCACATGTCCAATCCATCACCAGCGTCTTTTCATGATTGTTGTGGCCTGAGAGCGAAATAATGCGGATACCTTGGGAACATAGCCAGGCCTAGGCCATAAGGTCACCTTGACCAGACACAGGGCGAAGTCCATACATATCTCGCTGACAGAGAGAGCTTGCAAGTCCCCAACTCTTTTCAAAGATGTTAGCGCCAACAAAAGACTAACCTTGAGAGTCAGAAACCGTTCTGGAGCTGACTCTAAGGGCTCGAATGGGACTACCATTAGACCCTCAATGATGACTGATAAGTCCCAAGAAGGAACTCCAATGGGGCGTACAGGTCTCAGACGCCTGACACCACGCATAAATGCAGAGACTGTCCGATGTCTCCCCAGGGGAATCTCATCCAGGTCTCTCCGAGCGGCGATGGCCACAAGATAAACCCTTAAGGTGGTAGCAGCTGCCCCTGCCACAAGTTTCTCTTGCAGGAACTCCAGCACTGGACCAATAGGGCAGCTGACTGGGTCCACTGCGTGGGCTAAACACCAAGACACAAAGACCTTCCATTTGGAAGAGTACAGCTTCCTAGTGGAGGGGGCTCTGGCACTAGCGATAGTCTCCTGAACCTCAGCAGGAAGACTAGAAGTCAAAACCCACAGCTTCCAGATCTCGGGTTGAGGGTGCCAGATCTTGCCCTGAAGTTGAGAGAGCAGGTCCTGCCTGATCGGAATCTCCCAAGGGCCGATACAGAAGAGGAATCGGCTACGAGAACCACGTCTTGGATGGCCAGAACAGGGCTACGAGTAGGAGACAGACACCGCTCTACTTCACCCTGTTCAGAACTGCCGGAATCAGCTTGACAGGCTGAAACGCATACAGCCTCATGTCCGGCCAAGGGTGAGTGAACGCATCTATGCCCAGGGGTACCGGGGAACTCAGGGAGAACCAAAGTGGGCAATGGGATGACTCCTGCGACGCAAAGAGGTCCACTTCCGCTTCCAAATCCAAAATCTGGGCTACTGTTTGACGGTTCAACATCCACACTCCCGACCTGAGCTTCTGTTTCGACAGAAAGTCGGCTGCGAGGATCAAGACTCCCGGGACGTGAACCGCTCTCAAGGAGAGGAACTTGTCCTGAGCCCAAAGGAGGAGACGGTGTGCATGCCTGTTTAGGGTGCGCGACCGTGAACCCCCTTGGTGATTTATATGGGATACTACCGCCATGTTGTCCGTCCTGAATATCACAGTGTGGAGAGAAAGTGAATCAGTGCCAGGAAGACGGCTCTCAGCTCCAGGTAGTTTATGACAACTGAGATTCTTGGAGCTCATCGGGCAAATCAATGGAGAGCTTTTCAGTGGCGCACGAAAGCATGTCCACAAGCTCTGAGTAGGCCATAATCTAGCCCGAAGAAAACGGTGTTGCGTGCCTCCAGGCTAGGACATAAATACTCATGCGGGAATTCAACCAAGAATTCACGCGCACATGCTCAGCCGAGAGAGACAGAGAAAAGGCGAGGCCTGTCTGTCCGCCCGATGAGCTCCACATCCGAGCCCCAGGTCATGAATTCACGGAAGGCCTCAGTGGCCTCCGGAACGTGATGGGAGAAAACGGATAACTCCCTCTCAAAAACCGTGAGCCTAGTGCGAAGGGTTTTGAGACTTAAGTTTTCGCTGAATTTGCATTTCGAGATGCCGTAAATCACCTTGCACTCATGCAAAAAAAACATACATTTAACACACTTAATGTGCGGGTCGTCGCTCGTGATGGAGCGAAAACACGGCGGCTGACAGTGACGATACTCCCTGGCACTTCACCGCAAGGAGAACAGAGTTCCACTACTGCAGTCGCCGAAGTGCAAACGAAGAAATCCCGAGATAAGACGATCGAAATCGGGTCAGAAAATCGCAACAGAAGGGCTAATATGGCCGCTTTGTGAAGGCAGAGAAATCTGAGGAGCAGATGGCGCGTTCGCCAATATCAGACAATCGGCACACCCAAGGGGCGTTCCCAAAGCCTCTTAGCTTATGCAGCGTTGAGTGAACCAATGAAAGAGAACAGCTATTTAAAATTGTAACAATATTTCACAATATTACTTTTTTACTGTATTTTTGAACAATTAAATGCAGCTTTGGTGAGAAAAAGAGACATATTCAAACAATAACAAAAACAAAATCATAATTATTTCAATCTTATATCCAAACTCTGATCCTTTTATAGCAGGTACTAAATTCAATTCATAAATTGCTCCTCAGCTCTGTCTTTGTAGATTTTTCCAGCAGCCAGACTAGTTTTTCCTCAGGGATTATACTGTCGTACCATTTTGACCACAAAGAAAAAGGTATTGATCAAATATAAGTGGTTCTGAGTGTTTCTTCTCAGCTTTCTTTCTATTCCCAGCTGTAGATGTAGGAGAAAGTCCATTTTGGAAGCATTTTGAAGTGTACATTATACATTTTATTTGACGAATATTTTAATTGCAAAATTAATCCCAAAGATCAGATTTGAAAAACACACGGGAACTATCTGTCCTCTCTGCAGGCTGACTCAGTCTTTCTGTCATCAGCTGAACTGAAACATACTAATAGATCTGAAGCTGTGGGAACTGCGCTGGTGAAAGACAAAAACAACCGTTTCTGACGGTCAGTGGGTCATGAAGAAGCTGCTGACCATCAGGTTCTGAAATGTATAGAGACTTTTGAAAGGAAAATACTTACGCTTGATACTACAGGACCTAACAGGGAGCATTCTCACAAGGTTTTTTTTTTAAGTCACATAAATGTTAGGACAAATCTTCTTATGGAATGGTTGTGGAATGCTTTATTAACATTTGACTTACTGTATGTTCTGAGATCAACATTCTTAGAGGGTTCTTATGATATGAAACATTCTTGGAAACATTTTTGTAACATTCAACAAGAAAACTTGTCATTTTCACATTTTTAGAATGTTGTTGTGTACTGACTTCTCTCCTCTCAAATCACAACATCAGCATGAGTTTTGTGTGTGTGTGTGTGTGTGTGTGTGTGTGTGTGTGTGTGTGTGTGTGTGTGTGTGTGTGTGTGTGTGTGTGTGTGTGTGTGTGTGTGTGTGTACTAGGCATTTACATAAAATAAATACATACACAAACATCTTATCAGTAGTTGGACGTTATGCTCTATTCCCAGGTAACAAAAAAGCTGTGGGAACATCGTTTTACAATGTTTCAAAAATGTTAATAATTTCTAGTTTTCTTGTTGTGATTAGAACGATATTTAAAAGTTACAATGACATTTCTTAAAGCGTTCTACCAACTTTATTTTCAACCAATTTAAAATATTATTTGAATGTTTATTTGAAGACTTGAAGAATGTTAAAATGTCTAGTTTTCTTATCATGATTAGAATGTTGTCAAAAGGTTACAAAAATGTTTCTTAGAATATTCATCAAGAACAAATAACATCATACGGACGTTTTGAAAATGTTGGTCTAAGGACGTTTTCTCTCAACATTAAGAGAAGATATATTAATAAATTGTTATAAAACATTCCATAAAACATCATATAACTTGTTAGTGAAAGATGTGAGAATCCCAGCCAACAGCAAACAATCATCCACTGTTATGGATGGTATGATACATTTAATCTACAGTTATTAACAGCAAAACACATTCAAATCAGCAAAGCGAGGCCAAAACGTCAAGCTAAGAGCGGATGTATACGCCTGCCTCTCGAGATGCATACAGAACATCCAAAGCTTAATTGACTCCAGGCACCCCAAGGCCACGTCACCCTCTTTTTCTGGCTGTTGGACTAAAAGCCTGGAGATAAACTCCAGAAATAGAGGAGAGAGAGTGAGAGAGAGAGAGAGTGAGTCATCCATATCAGCTGCACTCGTCCCTGAGTGAATGTTAGCCTTAATGCCTTTAGCACACACACACACACACACACACACACACACACACACACACACACACACACACACAAACAAACACTTTTAAAAATACAGTAAGTAATATTGGCAAATCTTATTGCAATTTAAAATAATAGTTTTCTCTGTGTTAATATCTGTAAAATACAATTTATTGCTGTGATCAAAGCTGAACTTTTCACATGATCAAAATCCTTCAGTCACAAAAGATTGTTTATTTCACACAAATGCTGTTCTTTGGGACTTTCTATTCATCAAAGAATCCTGAAACATAAAATGTCACAGCAATAAATTACATTTGAGCATTTATTCACATGTAAAACATTATTAAATATGTAAAACATATTTGTTACTATATTTTTGGAACAATTCAATGCCGGCTTAAAGAGCAGAAGACTTTTATTGCAGACTTTGTACTGGTAGTGTATAATGTACACTTTATTAGGTACCTGTTCAATTGCTTGGTAACACAAATTGCTAATCGCCAATCACATGGCAGCAACTCAATGCATTTAGGCATCTAGATGAGGTGAAGACGACTTGCTGAAGCCCAGACATTCAGATGTAGGGTCAGAATTTGGTGTAAAGAACATGAAAGCATGGATCATCCTGCCTTGTCTCAACGGTTCAGGCTGGTGCTGGTGGTGTAATGGTGTGGGGTATTTATTGGCACACTTTGGGTCCATTAGTACCAATTGAGCATCGTTTAAACACCACAGTCTACCTGAGTATTGTTGCTGACCATGTCCATCCCTTTATGACTACAGTGTACCATCTTCTGATGTACTTCCAGCAGGATAATGCACCATGTCACAAAGATCAAATCATCTCAGACTGGTTTCTTGAACATCACAATGAGTTCACTTTACTCAAATGACCTCCACAGTCACCAGATCTCAATCCAATAGAGCACCTTTGGGATGTGGTGGAACGAGAGATTCTCATCATGGATGTGCAGACGACAAATCTGCAGCAACTGTGTGATGCTATCATGACAATATGGACCAAAATCTCTGAGGAATGTTTCTAACACCTCGTTGAATCTATGCCACGAAGAATTAAGGCAGTTCTGAAGGCAAAGTGTACCTAATAAAGTGGCCAGTGAGTGTATATAATCCTGCATATATAAATATATATTTCTTGCATCAGTACAGCATTGTGTTTTAATCCTCATGCTGCATGTTCCCAGCTGTCAGATGAACAGAACATCATCTTGCCCCAGTACATACGATGATCCTGATGAAAAGTACAGTACGGTTGGCAAAGAGCTGCTGGCTTTGTCTGGGCTAAAGTTCAGCAGTGACCTGCCACGTGTGAACCGATGAGACGACTCTCCAAACCACTGCTGCTCGCTCACTGTCAGTTCAGTGATGCAGTCTGCCACTTTGTGTTTCCTCCAAACCATTTGTAGCTTTATTTACTAAAAAATGCAAAGATTTTATGTAAGGGTGCCAATTTTGTCACCCATATAGCACAAAACAAAAAGAAAAGAAATCTGTCCAAAATATACTTTACATTTTACTAACATAATTACTAACATTTGCAAAATATGTATTGTAAAAAGTGAAGCTCAATAATATATACTTTTCTTGAAATAAGATGCATGTGAATGTGTTTTTGGACTGAAATATATGGAGAGCAAAATATATATTTGAAATGCTTTTAAAAACATTTATCTTATATATTTAAAAAATGTACAAATCTTGGCCTGAAAATTCATAGAAAATATATTTACATAAATAAACATATTTTATCAAATATGTTTATATTCTCAATATTTGACTTTTTTGCTTTATGTATTTAACAGTTGCATCCTTCATTTGCAACCTTTTTAATTTGAGCTCATTTATTATTTTCGTTCTATTTATGTTTCTTACTTTTTATTATTATTTCTTATGAGCCTATTTTAAAAAATGTAGCACTGTATGAAATGTGCTATATAATGAAATTCTCCTTGCCTAGATTACAGTAAAGCTTCAACATTCATGCAGAGAATTTCCCTTGTAGCTCACAGATGATAATGTCATAATTATATCTGTTATTAAGTGAAATAGTCATCAGTTTCTGTGCAGATCTGTAAGCCTGAAGTCGTTGTTTGGGGTGTTTTCTCATTACAGTCTCTCGGCTGCTCTGGTGTCGCTGCTCTTTTACAGCTGACTTGCATTGCTATCTGTGTCTCCGCGAGGACTGAAGTCTGGATTGTACACAATGTACTGAGGCACATTTTCCTGGCTGGGATTCAGCAGCAGTGGCCTGTGTGACTGGGCCAGATCTCTACAAATAACCAGCGCAAACCAGCAGATTAGCTTCAGAAATTAGATCTGTACATCTTTGAACAGCACACAAATCAGCTTATAGCTACTCTGTGTTGAAATGCAGTATTATTGTCTATGATTGCTGGATAGAACATTAAACTCAATGGATAAAAAGGGAAGTTGTTAGCTGTCTTTTATCTAAATGTTATATTAATATCATACAATTAAGCAAACACTTGGCTTGAGTATATATTACCATTTCTAATGTAAAAATTATTTGGCAATTTATTTTAAATATATATATATATTTCATTTATTGAATTTTTTTTCTGCATGTGTCTTAATTTCTTGAACCTGGAAACATTTTGCCGGGAACACAACAGCACAAACATCAAGAATAGTGGTATCGAAGAATTATGGGATGTTTGTGTTTTTAGTTGTTTGTCTCATTTTAAAAATGGATACTGTTTGAAAAAGTTTTTACTCAGGAATTGCGATTCAATATCACAAATAATTACAAAGAGATGTCAAGTAACGCATAATTAAACATGACAAAAATATTGAACGTACAAATCTACACCTTTATATGATCCCTCGTTTCCAACACTAAATAAGAAATCAAAAGCCAGAAAGCCATTCTGACTTTTTCTCAAAACTGCAAGTTTTATTTCATAAACACAATTGTGTTTATATCTCATAATTATGAGAAAAAAAATAGCAAATGCAATTACCTTGTTTTTAATTCAGTGGCGTATATTATGAACATCAGCTCTTTTTTCCACCCATCTTAGCCAGGCATCCTATTTATTTTCTTGCCATTGTGTAAATTAAGTTATAATTAATGCGATTAAAATATCTGACAGAGCATATTTCTGAAAGTCTGAGATGCCCTTTTTTATTTTATATGCTCAACACAAGGATATATAAAATTGTGCTGCATAATAAGAATGGCCCTGTTCTTGAAATATCAAATGCTTATTCTGCACATGGAGATGAAAACAGGCTTTATTGATCGTCTACCTTTGAAAAACTATTTGTAGTGAAAGCAGCGTTCCTGCTACCTTCATGAAGATCACAGCTGCCTCTGATCAGGCCATCAGACGCTCGAAGCCAGTGTTAGTATAGTCTCTGAACTACCATCAACACACTGTGTCCTCCTCGGCAAATAGAAGAGCATCTCACTCTCATATGACCTGGCCTTCAGACAGAGAGGACGTGTTCAGTGCTTTACTGTGTCCTCCTCGGCAAATAGAAGAGCATCTCACTCTCATATGACCTGGCCTTCAGACAGAGAGGACGTGTTCAGTGCTTTACTGTGTCCTCCTCGGCAAATAGAAGAGCATCTCACTCTCATATGACCTGGCCTTCAGACAGAGGACGTGTTCAGTGCTTTACTGTGTCCTCCTCGGCAAATAGAAGAGCATCTCACTCTCATATGACCTGGCCTTCAGACAGAGAGGACGTGTTCAGTGCTTTACTGTGTCCTCCTCGGCAAATAGAAGAGCGTCTCACTCTCATATGACCTGGCCTTCAGACAGAGAGGACGTGTTCAGTGCTTTACTGTGTCCTCCTCGGCAAATAGAAGAGCCGCCTCACTCTCATATGACCTGGCCTTCAGACAGAGAGGACGTGTTCAGTGCTTTACTGTGTCCTCCTCGGCAAATAGAAGAGCGTCTCACTCTCATATGACCTGGCCTTCAGACAGAGAGGACACGTTCAGTGCTTTACTGTGTCCTCCTCGGCAAATAGAAGAGCATCTCACTCTCATATGACCTGGCCTTCAGACAGAGAGGACGTGTTCAGTGCTTTACTGTGTCCTCCTCGGCAAATAGAAGAGCATCTCACTCTCATATGACCTGCCTTCAGACAGAGAGGACGTGTTCAGTGCTTTACTGTGTCCTCCTCGGCAAATAGAAGAGCGTCTCACTCTCATATGACCTGGCCTTCAGACAGAGAGGACGTGTTCAGTGCTTTACGCATTAGCTCAGTGCATGTGTTTGCCCATCAGGTTATCCCCAGATAACAAAATCTGTTCAAAAAATGTTTCTAGCAGTCCCAATAAGTTATGAAAATGTTATTTGTGAATGTTATCTAAAACTTCAATGGTTAAAAAAATAAAATAATGATTGGTTATGAGAACATTAAGGGAACCATTATGGGAAAGTAACTTTTGAATGTTCTCTAGACTAGAAAAATGTCCAATTAAAATGTTTCAGAAAATTGTTCCGTGAACAAATAACGTTCTAACGTTTTAAGGATGTTATTAAAGACCAGATTACTCTGAATGAACATGGGTTATGGTGGTTTTTGTTATTATGTTTTTTTGTTGTAGTATATTAAATATTATTATACAATAAATAATATTTAATATAAATTATAGTAATATTCATATAGATTTAGAAACGGTGTGTGTGTTCGTGATGATGATTGATTACATTGTTCTGCCTTTAGATGGCGATAAGGGACTGTTTTTATGAGTCAGCAGTAAAGACTTTTATTTTGAAACAGTAGCCCCTCACTGCAGAACAGAGGTCCAGGGGGCGGGGTTGGATCCACATCTGGGGGGTGGAGATTGGTAGTTTGGGTATATGTAAGGTGGGAGGAGTTAGATATAGATCCAACCTCGCCCCCTGGATCTTGAGTTCTGCAGTGAGGACCATCTCTATTGAAAGAGACTAAAAAAGGCAACATCTTTACATAGCAAACAGTTGTTTGCTGATTTTATATATATATATGTTTGATTTTTCTGCAGTCGGGACGGCCAAGGCGTGTTTGTTATCGTATATAAGCCCCTCCCATCGAATTTTGATCTGGCATGTTGCGTTCATATGCAGTTTTGGGGAAAGATACTTTTAAAAGTAATGCGTTACAATATTGCGTTACTCTCTAAAAAAGTAACTAATTACGTTACTTAGTTACTTTTTATGGAAAGTAATGCGTTACGTTACTTTCGCGTTACTTTTTAAATATGAGCAGGGCTTGATTGTTTGTTTTTAATACAATAAGTTCTATTTATAGCAAATATAAAAGTCTTTCAAACACAAAACAGTGTAATGAATAAACCTCAGACTGAAGGACGAGTAAATCACGTCTGAACAGAAGAACACAGAAGAAGTTCAACACTCTTCAGCAATTAAAAACAAAACAACGAAGCACAGTTGTTAGTTTATCTAAAGTAATTTTTGCTTATTAGTATGATTGAACTGATCATCAAAGGTCAGCAGCAAACACATCGGTTAATAAAATGAGATTAGATATATTTGTGTTGTTTAACATATTTAATTATTGCAGGTTTGCGTCATATTCTGAGTTTCACTGTTTTAATTCATTTTGATGAATACTGAATCTGTTTTTTGTGAGTGTGATGAATTAATACACATTCATATTTAGTCTAGATTAGATCTACAGTAAGATCATGTTCACACGGCGCTCTGTCATCAATAAATGGAGAAAAGTAACTCAGATATTTTCTAGTAAATTAAAAAGTAATGCGTTACTTTACTAGTTACTTGAAAAAAGTAATATTATTACGTAACTCGCGTTACTTGTAATGCGTTACCCCCCCGACACTGCTCATATGCAACATCTAGTGACTGAATCGATAGACTGCATAAATATCATAATGTTGAGAGAAAATATTATTAGAACAACCTCCTCAAAACGTCTTTATATGTACTTATTTGTACTTATTAAATGTTTAAAGGGGTGGTTGATTGCGATTTCACTTTTTTAAAGTTAGTTAGTGTGTAATGTTGCTGTTTGAACATAAACAATATCTGCAAAGTTACGCTGAAAGTTCAATGCAGACGGAGATATCGTATTTTAAAATTCTGGCAGTTTAATGCCTACAAAAACTACTAGTAAGGGACTACAACGAGTTACTTCCCAGGTCCGATACGTCACAAACCCAGATAAACCCTGCCCCCAGGAACATGTAAAGAAGAGGGCGAGGCCGTGCTGCGCTGCTTTAGAGAAGAGGAAAAGAAAACTAGGGTGCATGTAAAAATCTATTCAACACAAGTTTCCAAATCAATGTTCAAAAGCAGCGGTTCTTAATACTGTTATTCACGCCGCCCTGCTCTGCACACGCTCTGCATCTCTCTCTCTCTCTCTCTCTCTTTATAAGAATAAAGAGAGTTAAAGAATTCTTTATAAGAATTTCACTCACCAAGGCACTTGTGCTGTTGTGATGTGACAATAAAAGTGATTTGATTTGATTTGATTTGATTTGATCTCTCTCTCTCTCTCTCTCTCTCTCTCTCTCTCTCTCTCTCTCTCTCTCTCTCTCTCTCTCTCTCTCTCTCTCTCTCTCTCTCTCTCTCTCTCTCTCTCTCTCTCTCTCTCTCTCTCTCTCTCTCTCTCTTTCAGATCGTCAGATCAGCTCCAACAAACCGTTCCAATTATACAGCGCGATCCTCTTCAATAATATCCTCTGCATCTCATTCTGGCTCAAATTGATAAGCAATATAGACGTTGTTTTGTTTACAATACAACCGGAGCACATGCTGCTGAGGCGAGGGGCGGGACGTTCAGATGCACAGTAGAGGTGGTTTAGCCAATCACAACACACTGGGCCAGCTAACCAATCAGAGCCCATCCTGTATTTCTCAGGGAGGGGCAAGTTCAGAAAACCAGGAAATAATCAGGGCGTTTATCAGAGAAGGGACAGAGGGGTGAAATAAAGTGCAAAATAATGCGTTTTTTAAAGCTAAGCATGAACACATGTTTGACTGCACCCCATAAATACAATCAAGCCAAGAAAAAAACCAGCCAACCGCTCCTTTAAGAAACATTTTTGTAATCTTTAAATAATATTCTAATCATAACAAGAAAATGTTATATTTTGGGTGAAAATAAAATTACTATAATGTTTAATACACGTTTTAGTCTTTTTAGTCACGTTTACATAACGTTCTAATTACAGCAAGAACATTGGAATTTCAATTTTAAAATATACATTCAAATAACGTTATATTTTGTGTAAAAAATAAAATCAGTAGAACTTTCAAAGTTATTTTTGTAACCTTTAACTAATGTTCTAATCACTACAAGATAACGTCACATTTTAACGTTCTTGGAATATTAAAATAAATGTCAAAATAATATATTTTGGGTGAAACTAAAGTTAGTAGAACATCGTGGTAACCTTTAAATAACGTTCTAATCATGGACATTTTAACATTTAGATACATTTCAAAACAACGTTCCTACAACGTTTTTATAACCTAACTGTATCATGGGTTACACCAGGTGTGATTGGACTTCAACGCGTCTCTTGTAAGTCTGGTCTTTTCTCTCTGGGTGCTTCTGGCAGACGTTTGCTTTCATTGCATGGGCTCGAGGCTGAGAGAATGTACCTGGAAAATCAGTCTGTAACAGGATTAGCTACACTGGAAATAAACACAGTACTCTGAAATGGTACAGCATATCATGCAAGATGCTTATACAACAATGAATCGTGTCAATTACCTTACACATATAAACAAATTAATAATAAGCCATCATTTCTAATTGCAGCATTGAATTAGTTTTTAGTAAAAGGATGATTATTTTGCTAAATGATTCGTGGGTCTGTGTCAGTGCTGTCATCACTGTGTGTTAAAGATTGAGCCGGGAGCAAATGCATGATCTCTCTTGCAAAACAGTGAAAGATGTCCAGAACATGCTGAGGTGATGAAGAAGATAATCCGTGTATCAGCTCCAAATATATCTCATGCACACATGCAGCCGGCAGAAATACCTGCGACAGCAGGTGAAGCAGCCTGACCGATAAAGATCGATTCAGCAGAAGAAACAGTGCCTGTTTCATACTCTTGAGCAGTATTTAATGAATCAGTACAAATATCTAATCGCTACAACAAGATGTATTTATTAGAGAAACTGTGTTGCAATGTGGAAATGAATTCGTTTTTTCACCATCTCTATAACTTTAGGTTCAAGGTTCAAGGTTTCTTTATTTGTCACATAATAAATTATACAGGGTATAATCAAAAGTGAAATGTAGGTCAAATCAGGTCCGCTCAGTGGACAGTGCAAAGAATAAAAAATTATATAAAAGTAACACCACACAAGAGCATATATATAGGTAAAAAAGAAATAAAAAGTAAAATGTGCAGTAGAATAAAGAAAAGTGCAAAACAGTAAGATGTGCAAACAAGTAGGATGTGCAAAAACAGTATATGGGACTTAATAAATATTAGTATAAACAGGAGGGATGAGGGGGATGTGCAAACGGCTATTTTTTTTTTTTTTTTATTAAACAGAGTTTGTGTTTAGGAGCCTGATGGCCTGAGGGAAGAAGCTCCTCCTTAGTCTTTCAGTCTTTGCGAGTAGACTTTAGTCGTTATATTGAATTATATTAGCAGTTCAAGAGAAGTAGACAAAACATAAGGGGTAAAATTAACTACAGAATAAATTATATTACATTATATTATATTTTAAGACTTGTTTTCAGATAATTAATGTGTCAAATTATATTATAATTATAATTATATATCAAGACTTGTTTTCTGAGAATATCTTGAATACATTATATGCATACATATAATATATTATATTTCAGAGAACCAACCTTTAAAACTATTAAAGCATCCTTCTCACCAAACTTGCTTTGATTTAAGGTTAAAACAAGGGGAAAATAATTTTCACACACACACACACACACACACACACACACACACACACACACACACACACACAAGAAACACACACATAACAGAAACACACACACACACACGCACACACACACACACACACACACACAACGCACACAAGTGTCAAATTATATTATGAGACACACACACACACACACTATTTTCTGAGAATATCTTGAATACATTATAAACATACATATATATTATATTTCAGAAACACATACACACACACAGAAACACAGACACTTTGAGACACACACGCATACACACACACACACACACATACAGAAACACACACACACACACACACACACAGACACACACACACACACACACACACACACACACACACACACACACACACACACACACACACACACACACACACACACACACACACACACACACACACACACACACACACACACACACACACACACAGAAACACACACACACACACACACACACACACACAGAGACAGACAGACACACACACACACACACACACACAGACAGACACACACACAGCTAATTCCTCTTGAATGCATTATTAAAATCTTATATATTATATTATGACTTTCAGATTTTTTTAACCATATATCTCACTAAACTTGCTTTGATTTAAGCTTAAAACAGGAAAAAAAAGTCAAAGGGGTAAGAAAAATAAAGTTTCCTACTTTGTTAATTTGGTATGTAAGATATGAAGATGTGTTTACAAATAATTCATCTTGAATAAAGTTATTTTTTACCCCACTTTGGCTTTTTCTTCTATTGACCATAAACCTCTCTACATTTGCTTTGATTTATACTTAAAGCTCAGGGGGGGGGTAGCCTATATGTCGTAAACAAGTCTTAAACGGTCTACCCAGAAATGTTTCCATTACCCGAGGGCAAATCTTTTTTAAAGCATTCTTTGTATTTGGGAACTGTTAGTTATTGTTGTTGTTGTTTTCTCTGCATGTTTGGATGTTGTGCAGTAAAGTGATTCAGATTCTTTTGCATTGAAGGTGCACAGAACAATCAGAAGTCACATGAGGTTCAGGTCCAGAGGTCACGTGCTCGTGCTGTGTCTGTGCATCTATGTGTGAAGCTGGGAGCTGACTGAGAGTAACACGGAGCAGCTTGTGTGGCTCTAAGTTCAAACCCTGATGAGTGAGTTATATAAGAGAGAAGAGGGATGAATTCAGGTCGAGGAGTGGGCGCTTGAGACTCCCTGAAGTGTGGCATACGGAGAGTCTGTGATAGTCTGGGTGAGGTAGGCTGGATTAACTCTAGACCTGGTCCCACTGGATTATGACGGTTCTGCTCTATTCCTGACTAGAGCGCGCACTGGGCCAAAAATAAAACGCAATAACTGGCTTCTCACATGCCGCAATGTTGTGTTTGGTGACGTCAGCGTAACGCTTTGCTCAGAGATAATGGGTTTGAGAAGGTGGTCCGACCCGAACGACACTGCAGCGCCACCCAGCGGCCACCAGGTGAACTGCAGCTCACATCTGCGAGTGTTTGCATGCAAACATGCTGGTTCAGACTGTAAATATGAGCAAAGGTTATTGCAGGAGCGCGTGTCTGCATTTATGATGGTCATAGTGAGAGGTTTCTGTGTCAAGACATTATTAGGTAACACACTGAGACATGCGAAATAATAGGGTAACACATTATATGTGTGCATATTACCATATGATTACCACAATTTAAATGTGCCTCAAATCTCATTATATGAGCACTTAATAATACAGGGAACAATTAACGTAATAATATTTATTAATTTGTAATTATTTATATTTATTAACTTGCTATATTACATTATTTTTAGCATGATATAATTAGATATAGTTATTTATATCTATTTGTTTATTTATTGGCATGTTATATAGCTTTGAAAAAGTTTTAATATAATATAATTACAAATAAGATAAGGCTTATATTTATTATATTACATTATATAGATTTTTTTATATAATTATCATATATAAATGTATTATGTGATTGTTAAACCTAATTATTTAAACTGACAAATATAATAAAGACTTATATAAATGCCAGCATGTTGGTTTTACAGATATCATATTTCATAGCATTCTCTAGCCTCTATGAACGAATGAAGCTCTTAGATCCATGTGTAAGTGCACGGCTGCATGTTAAAGGACTAATGTAGAACTACTAATGACTGTACGACACTGACATCTCCTGATGAGATCAGAACATGACAGACCAGATGAACTGAAATCACACAGCTGATGTATAACCTTTATTTAACCATGCAGGGTTATGTGTTACAACACTGTATTTGAAGTGTGTTTGGCCAAAGGATAGGGAACAAATGTGAATGAAAAAACTAAGTTCTATAATAACTTTATTATTTAAATTATGGGTAATACACAAAATACACAGAATATGTTAATTATAAACAAACTTCAGCTGCCAATATTAATTGACAGACATGTTATTTGATTATCTTTACACGCTGACCGATAGTGGATTTTACCAATAACAATGACCACAACTGATTAATTAACAATGTTTTTTAAATGGATACTGAATGACAACAAACATAACACTAGGGCTTAACTTTGTTACAAGAAAAAAAGTACTGAATCAAGAAAAGTAGGCTACTGTATTGATTAAATATAAATAGTCCTGCATACATATTAGGCTATTATATTGATAATTATACCTTGATCACTCGGATTAAAGGGGTAGTTCACTCAAAAATGAAAATTAGCCCATGTTTTACTCACCCTCAAAGCTTAGGTGTATATGACTTTCTTCTTTCAGACGAATCCAATCAAGTTATATTAAATGATCCTGGCTCTTCCAAGCGTACAATGGAAGTAGGTGGGTGTTTATATTCAAAAGTCATAAAGTGCGTGCATCCATAATAAAACATGTCTCACAAAGCTCCGGGAGCCTCCTGTAGAGAATCGATGCGTTTTTCTAAGAAAACAATCCATGTTTAAGATGTTATAAATAACGTTTTCTCATTCTGCTGACTGTCATACGTGAACGCCGTTCCAGCGGATGACATACGTGTCACGCACACGCTCTTTAACTGACTACATTTGGGCTGTTAAACTAAAACACCCCCCTACTACCATTCTAACGCTTGGAAGAGCAAGTAAATGTTTTAATATAACTCCGATTAGATTCGTCTGAAAGAAGAAAGTCATAAATAAACACCTAGGATGCTTTGAGGGTGAGTAAAACATGGGCTAATTTTCATTTATGGGTTAACTAACCCTTTAAGCTAGTTCATGTGCATTAACGAATGATAACGGATCATTAAAAATGTATTAGTAAATGTTGAAATTAATCTAACACCGCATTATTAACTTTAGACCTGAGTGGTTGGAACTCAAAGGATTAATGTGAACTACATACCAATCCACAATTGTAAAGAGTTACCGTTTATATAAATCAAAACAGTCATCAAACATATAAAGATACAACATATATTAAATATCTGGCCTACACATAGGTACTGATATTACACAGGTGTGTACACGCTTTCATTCCATTTGCTACTATTTTAGAACATTTAATGATGTGACGATACAAAAGAATTGAAAGATGCGTTACTGGTGTATTTCTGTCACTGCATGAATGTAGGCATCAGTGTGCTTTCTCACATCACTAGCTATAAACTTCACTGGCTAACAGATACATTACAGTCACAGGACAGTAACTAAGTTCATTTAACTAAGCACTGCACAGACCGTTCTGTGTGTGACATCAAACTACAGCGAGAGCGATCAGACAGCAGCTTTACAACACGGTCACGCTCTATAATGAGACAAACCCTTCCCAGTAGGCCAGAAAAACTATCGGCGATAATAACCGATTATTCCAGCAATCTGCTGCTGGTTGATCTGCAAAACCGATCAATCGGAAGACCTCTTGATACAATAATATTCTAGATTTCATTTTTAGATGTTTACATTTTAGTAATGTCTTTATAGTTTCACTCATTTTATTTTAAAAGTTTGAAATTATTTCGTTTGAGTTATTTTCAGCTTTATTAAAAATGAGAAATGCTCAAATCAAAGTTGGTAAAGAGACATAATTATGCAAATTAAGTATTAATTTCTTGCTGTTGTTTCCCGTCATAAGTGACAGCAAAAGCAAAGACATTCAGAAGAATACAACTGATCTAGTACTGTATATGACGCATTTTTCAAATAATATGTTGTCAGAGCATGCGATATTTGACCCAGTTCATATCTTTCTGTTTATTGCAAAACTGTTTAACCTCTTAAAGCCGCATTTTGTGTGCATATGTATTTCTAAAGCATCTAAATAGATCACAACTTTGCTGATAAACCTGTTATTCACAATCTAGCGCACTACATGTCTTCTATTGTCTGATTGACAGTTTAGACTTTGTTTAGCTAGAAAGGTCGTTTAGTATAATTAACTTCCCAATCCTCAAAACCAGAGCCGATCCTCCCTGTACTCAGAATACTGCGTAGGGCCCCTAAAACACCAGGGGGCCCCCTTGCTCTCAAATATCATTTCATTTTAGTTTAGCTTTTGATTTTGGCCAGTGGCAAGGAAAACATTAATGATAATTTATTGTAATACAGTGCTGCTGTAAAAATCAGTCAAATCAAGTAACGTGAATGTCATAAAGTCTCTTGCTTGAGACTAAAACAAACGAGTTGAAAGCATAGTGAACCGCGGAAGAGACACGTGTTCCTCGAAGATTCGAGACGGAGTGAAACACGGACAAATGTGTTTCATTCATAACCGCTCGAACCCAACCACCGACACAGATTTGTGTGCGGCTCTGCTCAAAACATCTCAGAGATATAGAAACATTTTGGTTTGTTCATCTCTCAATCATCATTGAATTGCATTGCATTAAAGGTTATGATGATCATTTAAATATCATATTGGAGATATGGAGTGATGACTGACATATCATTTTATGCCAGTATCTGCTGTACTGTTATAAATATCTCATTGATTTACATTTCAAGCATCATAATTTCATCATATAAATATCATCATCTGAATAAAACTCTGAAATGAGTCTGAATAAAACTTTTACTCCATATTCTCACTATATCAGACTATGAACCATAAAAGTCTCAAATAAGATGCAAAACACATATGTGAGGCTTTAAAAAGCAAAATATGAATGACTGTATGGTTTTTCAACAGTTATTGAGTCTCAAAATGAAATACACTGACTTGCATTACTATATATGAAAATACCTAAATAAACCCTTTCGATCTAAAAGCATCTAAACACAAACACATGCTGTGCGTCTCAAACCTCACACAGTCTTGGCAGTTGTCTTTTTTGTTCTTTAGCCAAACAATGCTAATGCCAAACATGTAAATAAATGCATACAACTACACATTGTGTTTCTGAATAGACTCCTCAGTGTTATTTGAGGTAACATTTTTGAATAATATCCCAACGCTATTTGAATAATAATTATGGCTCCAAATTTGACTTGACCAGTACTATTCCCTATAATTATCAACCAATTAGGCGACTTTTAACTAGCAAGGCGATGTTTGCTGGTTGTGATATTCCTTTAGATTGTAATATATATGCATATGTTACCTTGGCAAACATCTGCTTTATGATTCGATGTTAAACGGGGACACAACGCTGTGGGTCCATCGAGCCTGTGGGGCCAGATTGAAGAAGCAGAAACCAGGCAACAGGAACCACCAGGTGAAATTCATTGAACAAGGTTTACATAACTCAGCACACACTTGGCAGATCAGAGACATGCGTGAGGTTCCCATTAATCTGAATTGGAACGGCACACATAGTGTCGTAAATTTACTTTTATGATGCCAGGAGGATTTGCAGCTACAATGAACCGTTTCTGCGCTGCCATATTTACAACAGGAACATTCAGAAGCCAACATGTTTACTTTGGGTGAGAGAAGGTATTCCCTGCTTCATTGCAAGTTATTACTATACCTAGAAAACTTCAGGGCATCCCAGGACACGTCTCAATCTCTCTCTTCTAACAGAAGCTCAAGTTTTACTTATAGTTCTGAAAGACATCGAACTGGACGGATTCCCACATAATCCCACATACAGAAAATAATTGTCTGGCAGCTAAAAATCATTTTTGATATTTTCTATTCTGCCACTCCCTGCCTTTAAGGTCACGGGTTTGCTTTCCACCACCTGCGGCAGGCATCTTTTGAAGCCCACCCTGAAACACTATAAGGAAACCATCTGTTAGGACATTAGAGGAAGTCCTAAATGGACAAAGCTGATATCCAAACAGCTCTTCATCTTCTCAGCATGGCCCTGCGTCTGGGCTGGAATGAACCGAGGGACCCCGTCCATGCTGGAGGCAAACATCTCAGATGCCATGCTTTAAGGCCAAATATTACAGGCACATGCATTGCTTTTGTATGCATTGGTCAGTTTAGAAAATGTTGGGCTGTTTGGCTTTTCCTAGTGTTTGTTTGATTGCACTTCCTCTAGTTGCATCTGTAGATTTCAATTAAAATCTTTCAATCCGTTTTCTGAAAACGTTTTTTCTCCACTTCAGTAGCACTTGCTTGCACCGAAATGTTATATTCTGTATATATTCTGACGTTTTTACTGAATGGTTTGTTCATATATCATTCACTTGTTATATAGTTAACATATAATTCCTGAAAACATGGTAAACATCTATTTTTCCTGACTACTGGCAGTATTTTTTGATAAAAAGAGTAATCCAAAATCTCGCCAGTAAAACATTTAACTCTAATATGGCAACATGTATATTTTTTTGGCTTTATCCAATGTTCAGATACATTTTATGCTAAATTATGAAACTTATATTTAATTACATTGCATATTTAAACATAATATTTCAGTAACACACACACACAACACAAGGTTTTGCAGTTCTTAATGTAATCAATCAACTGTGTAAGTATGGTGACATGTATTAGTGATGTTCTTTTACGCTATTCATCCGTAGTGTCTTGCCTTACTAAAAACATTTAACTATGTTTGGACAAGCTATAGAAGCTCAAGCCAAAACTGCATCGAAGGAAAACTCAAATATGTTTTGTGAAAGCAGATTTCCTTCCAATCAAATGTTTGTGTAATTGGCGTTGTGCACTTGAAAAATTAGAAGAATTAGACTGAAGAGTTTATTTTGTTTATCAAATGTTTATTTTGGTGTCACTTCACAACACACATCATGACAGACACCGAACTAGAAAGATAATAAAAAGACAATTGTAGAAATACACAAGTGCTTGTAAGAAATGACAGTCAGCTTTTTTAATTAAAAAAATCGATATAAATATGCACTCTTAATAAAAATGGCTCTAAACACCAGAAAGGGGTTCTTTGGTTTGTAACAATAGCAGAACCTTTTTAGTGCTAAATAGAGCCTTTTTCATACAGAACCATGCTTTAAAATGCTATATATGACCTCATATAACCTTTATAATGATAGTTTTTCTTTAATATTAATATGTTAATATCATTAATATTAGTATTATATAATATAGTTTTTTTACCCCTCTATATGCCTGGTCTTATAATATATCTTACCTATCTTATTTCTTATAATATACTTGTCATATCTTATAATATGAGTGTCTATGGTTTTACATAAAATCAACAACAATGTGTCAATTTTATTATAATTTTTTAATGACGTGAAATTGTAGCAAAAATGACTGTTCTAACAGCAGTAGAATACATTAATGAATGACGATGGATATTGAACATAAACAAATGCTTAAAAAAGAAGAAAATATCGTCACAATCCTCTACGATGCCTTTAAGTTTATCATTATCTGTAATTTGTGATTGAATGGCAGTTTCTCTCTGCAGATGATGAGGTTGTAGCATATGAAATGCACAATTGAGTTTAGGAATAAATATGAAAATATGTCTCCTTTCATTTGTTTATGAAGGCCAAAAGTAAAATGTGAACACTTCACAATGTTAAAAGTAATATGAAGTAATGGGATAGCTGGGTATGTTTTTGCATAAACCCTAGTAATAAAAATATCTAACAAAATGTATCATAAATTCAATATCTTTGTTTCTTAACTTAGTGACGATGAGGAGAATATCTTTAACTGAATAGAGCTGGTCACACGTACATGTTCTCCTAAACTAAACAGAGAAAAGACAAAGAAAAACAATTAGCATTTGAAAGTTATAATTGATCGAGATTTTAAGAAAGAAATTGTTGAGAGTGTTAACAGTCTGTGTAAAGTTGGATGAGCTCCAGATCTTCGAGTGTAGCCTCGGTTATGGATTCACATTAAAATAATAACCACAACAGAAGCATGTTGTGTGAATTAAGTATGTTTTTATTGACATGCAAAATTGTCAGTGCTCATAACAACCGTTATTAGATGAATACATTAATGAATGACAATTGATAATGAACATGAATAAATACATAAAGAAGTAAAACACAAACAAATATATAGAAACCAAGTTTCAGTGAAACAATCACATTCCAGTCAATATAAAGTCCATTATTTTGGTGTGATTAAGAGCTGATTTTTCTCTGCAGATGATGAGGTTGTAGGATGTGATACATCTGAAATACACAATTGAGTTTAGAGTTACAGTGTGTCCATGTGTTTATGTAAAAACACTTGTTTATGAAGGCCAAACGCAAAAAAACGCAAGGCCAAAAAAAAAATAAAACGCAAAAACGCTCACAGTATGTGAGCCCTTCACAATCTTAAAAGACAAAAGAGATAGTCATGGGATAGTTTTAATATTTTTTTTGTGACTTGGTATGTTTATTCATAAGCCCAAGTAATAATTTAAAAAGTAAAACAAAAAATATTTCTAAATTCATTGTCTCTTGTACTTATAGCGGAGAAGAGGAGATAAGTTTCCAAAGCTTAGCAGAGCTACACACACTTAGGCTATATGTGACCAAAACAAATACAAAAATAAGAACATGTTTGTTTGGAGACCGGTTATGTTTTAGTTCAATTTAATTTGTAAATTTGTAAATTTAAGATTGAAATCCTTTACCTGTTGAGAGTGTGTTGAACTCTAGAAAACCAGTAATGAAGCGCTTCGACAGTTACAGATTCGAAAAACAAAAGGGCGGGAAATAAAGAACCCTAAACTCTAACAGCCATTTCGGCATTAAAGGGTTCTTCAGAATGCTATGGTTCTAAATAAAACCATTACTGCATGTAAAGTGTACCTTAAAATAAATGCAGTTTGTGCTAAATCATATACACTCAGTTCTATACACAAGTGAGCCTTAAAGATGGATTAATTCTACTGAAATTGATCTTATATTCAATATAATACAACTTATCTAAGTGCGTTAAGCAAACCTAACTCTATAATACAACAGTCATTTAATTACTAGGAACAACAACAACAAATCTTCTGCCGTGAAAGGTCAACCAAGCACAGAGAGGAATTATTATAATTTCTTTATCAAAATCGTCAGATGACACAGCATTTGTGGGATTTTTGAGTGAGCAGATGGGTTTGATTAATGTCCACAATGTTCTTTCACTTTAAACTGTCAGGGCAAGTCTTATAAAAACCTTCCAAGTTGATGTGAGCATTTCTATTCAAGCTGTAGAAACATATCTAACCTTGTCAAAGCAAACAGTCTGGGTACAAAAGCTGTACATAAAAGACCGATTCTTAGAACCCCAGAACAACGATTTAATCGTTACTTGATGTGACGTCAGACATCTGGAAAAAGTCCTACTGGATGAACTCTTTCAAAATGTCACAGGTGTTTTTACTGATGACCTCGCGGAGTTTACGCAGGCGTCGGACGCTGGAGAGGACGATGAAACTGTCTGGCTGCAGCACGGCCATGCCGTTGTTGACGTCCCCCATGATGATGATCTGACCGTCGGAGGCGGTGACGTTCGGACACGGACAGGCCCAGTCCATGTTCTGCAACGTCACCTCCAAGGGCTCGTTCCCGAAGAACTTCAACCCCATTTTCTCATCCTTCAGGATCTCCTCCACGGTGATCAGAGCGTGCCCTGAGTCCTGGTCCTCGGTCAGCTCCGTCATACGTCCCAGAATCACAAAATCGCTTTTGCAGAAGCTGGTCACCATCTTGTGCCGCGGCTTGCACGGCTTGCAGCGATGGTTCCTCGGGAAAGGGCAGGTGTCCTCGCAAGCTTCTTTGGTTTTGAAGTTGTTCTCGTTGCCTTTGCAGCCGCCGTATACGAACGGTTGGCATTGACGCTGGGATCCGCTGTAAGCCCAGCGAGGTTCGTATGCCTTGCAAGGTCCCTGGTAGATGGGAAGATTGCAAGGAGCGGCGAGTTCGTCCCGACAGGACGACATGCAGGTCTCGTAAGTATCAAAGTGGTTGCGGTTTTTGCTGCAGTTGCCGTAGGTGAAGGTATAGCAGTTGTTCCTCTGGGGGTCGTAAAACCAACTCAGCTTTTCCTCCCCACAGTCTTCGCTATCAGGCACCTTAAAGCACTCCTCTGCTGGCAAACGAGTGGAGTTTGACTTGGTGACTGGCTCTTGCTCAACTACAGATAGTGGAAAATGCAGTTGGATGGATCCGCCCGCATTCGTGGCCGTGCATGTATAGACGCCGGCATCTTGCAGTTGGGCGTTGTAGACCACCAGCTGGCCGATGTTGGTGACCACAACGTTCCCATGCACGTGATTGGGTTTCAAGACTACTTTTCCTTGCCCGTCCATCTGCTTCTCCCAGGTGATCTCTGGCTTTGGGCGGCCAGCGACTTCGCAAAGGAAGCTGGCGGTGTATCCGACGAACACGGATTGCTGTAACGGGCTGTTCACCAGGACGGGAGCGTGCACGTCTACAGGAGTGGTGCGCTGCAGCGTGGTGGTGGGCAATGCCGTGGTGCCTGCCGGGAGAGGACTAGTGTTGGGCCAGGTGAGGTGGAAGCGGCACGTCACCACCGATAAGGAGATGCCTTTGGAGCACGCTTCTGCATCCATGTAGCACTTGTTGTAGTAAGTCATCCCATCTGAGGCGCAGGTGAAGTGGGGCTCTCTCTCGCAGCGGTCACGGCACTTGCACATGGGCTGGCCGTCCCAGATGTCGCACTCGGAGCCCTGCTGAGTGCACATGAACTTGTCGCAGGACGCCTCCTTTGGCATGCCCATGGGCCCTTTCTTGCCCGCAGTGTCGATGTAGCGGGCCGCCACACAGCTGCGATTGCCGCAAACATTGGCACAGCACTTTTCGAACGTTTCACATTTCTGAACAAAGCAAAGACAGAAGGCATCATTTTGCATGATATTTCAGTAGCATTCTCTTGATAATCATGATTACATGAATGAAAAGTATACATAACATTGCATTGTTATAATGTATATATATATATATATATATATATATATTTATAAATGAAATGAACAAGTAATGAATGAAATATATAAATGATGAATATATAAATGTATATATTTGAACATGCATGCTGTACAAAGTAATAAATATATAACAAATGTTATATATATATATGTGTGTGTGTGTGTGTGTGTGTGTGTGTGTGTGTGTGTGTGTGTGTGTGTGTGTGTGTGTGTGTGTGTGTGTGTGTGTATAAATAAAATGGACATTCTTGGAGGTTACACACACACACACACACACACACACATAATATTGTATGTATACATATATAAATGAAATGGACATGCATGCATGCAAATTATATATATATATATATTATTGTGTATATATACTACACATGTGTGAATGTATAAAAACATAAACAATTTACATATGTATACATAACATTTTAGTATATACAATTAATTTCAATGAAATGAAAGGCAAACCTGATCAGATTCACATTCTCTCGTGCAGGTGCTCATTGCATCAACCCACAAGTTTGGGTTCATGTCGTTTGGACAGATCCCTGCGTGGGAATACGCAACTCTTTGCAAAGTCATGCCTTTCGCGCATTGCCTGTCCACTAATAGCAGCAAAAGCTGTCCCGAGACGAACCAGATCCAGCGAGGAAACAGCATCCACCACATGTTGGAGGGCAGAAATGAGAACTTATTTTGAGGAGTTACGAACCTAATTGTATTGAAACAGCTGAGCCAGAATTGTGCGCCTCCAGCTTCCAAGCAGCACGAGACAAGAATAAACAAAAATCTCCCAGTGATTCAGAAAACTGTGAGTCAAAAGTGAGTTTAGATCTCTGTATTTATTCTATTTAATAGTTTGGACTTCTTGAGCAACAACGGCTATTCTCCTGAACACAAAACTCGTCTTACGCGTTACGACAGTTATGAATTACTCTGTAGTTCTAGAGAGAGGATACAAACATCTGGTCCAGATTTGGGTTGGTACTGGGACACCTGCCTCTCTTTGAAAGTGCTCTAGGCTGCTGCTTTAACCCTTTATCCACGTGATGCGCGCTCGCGAAGTGCGCGCGCGTGGGAATTGCGCGCACACGAACCCTTCAACGTACTACATAAGAATCCAAAAGCAAGAACGTCAGTTTTCAAATATCAATGTTTCAGTAATGTTATGCCCGTTTAACCAATCACACATAAAATCTCCATCACAAGTGCAATATAAAGGATGTTCAGAACAAACTGCGCGAGGTAAGAAAAGACGTCACAGCTGTGTTATTAATTCGTGATTGTATTTAAAAAATATGTAGATTGTATTTAAAAAATACACGCATCTACATGTTCAATCAGACAAATACCGACTGTGCAAACCATCAATGTTATATCCAAATGTGCTATATAACACTGCAAGGGTTTCCCTTTGACATGTGGGTTATTTTATTAAACGTTTATCGTTGAATTTATCAATACGGATCAACTATATGGCATAAAATCTAACCCTGTCACACAAATCCACCATAAACTTTCTTTAATCGCAAATACCAATATTTAAGGAGTAGCCCAAGTATGCAAATGAACAGGCAAATAACAAAGAGATCCATCGACAATGCTGTCGGTACAGTTGAACATACACTAAAAGAGACAAGACATACGGGTACTACACAACCAAAGACGCATTCAACTCTCCTTTACAACACTGAAGGCAAAACTCAGGTGCCAGTGCGCGCGGATGTGATCGCGAGGAGTTGATTGCGACAATTTGATCTAATATTTAATGTTTTTTTATAGATAATGAGAAAATGAGCATAATGAGAATCATTATAATTACAGAATATATTTTGAGACAAATTATATATATATAAGTTTTTCAGTTTTGGCATTTTTTTAATTGAATATATTTTAGTGACAGTGTATAAGTGAATAAATATGAACTGCACAGTTTTGATTATCAAAACAAACAGAATATGGTTTAAATTTTGCTGAAGGGATTGTGTTGAACAATTATTAACCCTTTTCACAATTTTAGCTGCATTTGTTTAAATACATTTATAAAATGTTTAAGAAAACAAACTACATTTATGATTTCCCACAAAATTAGTTTCTCCTTGTTCAATATTTATTCTTCTGGAATCATACGTTACTGGAGAAGTTGCACATTAAATGATGTGCATTAAAATGAGGGTTTATCTTATGTAAAACACGCGGATCTTTCCATAACACCACAGCCTGTGAGTAAAACTCAAAAACTATTTATGCAAAAGCACTAATGCAGATTAATAAAGAGCTACAAGACTCTCATTAGTCCTGCCAAACATGTGAACAGAACAAAGGACGTTTCATTCACAGTGCACTTAAGTGCACGCCTTAAACAATAAATAAATAACACAAAATAAGACTGAAAAGGTTGATAATACATTTTTATAAATAATTTAAAAACATTTTATTCTTTGGTTGTTTGTTTCTTCAATTTATATTCTCAAAAAAAGTTAATTTACTAAACATCTAAAATATCTAAAACGTATGTATAACACAGCAGAACACTGAGCTGCTCATGAGACGCTTCACCTTATTTTACCCCTGTGAGCAGAGATTAACTTTAACAGTGCCTCGTTGTTAACTTTAACTGTTTGATTCCTTGTTCTCACATATCGTTCCAGAGAGGAGAAAAAAAACGTTCAGGTTCTCAAGCGTCAAATGAGGACAAACTCTTTATGAATTACACTTTCTTTCTTTTTTTTCCTTCCCCCCTTGCATTTTACCTCACTTAAATATCTAGAAATCTCAGACAGTAGACTAGAGATCCTCTACAATTTGGCCATCAACAGTTATCCATATGATATTTCACGCCTCAGGAGTTTCAATCCAACTATATACCATTACCCGTACCTCTAAAATCAAGTATTGTTTCCTCAGACATTGCAGAGGAAGCGTGTTTGAGTGAAAGATCCCGGTTGAGGAGAGTATCTAGCCTCCAGCAGGAATAAAAGGCTTTGATGAGCCGCTTTAACTGCTGGCACACTGATAACACACTGCAACAGCAGCTCTTCTGCGCTCGGTGGGATTGATTGCTCAAGGAGCTGCATTCTTTCACGTACCTGCTTCGGAAACACTTTACCTTACTTGCCCTCTACGGAGGATTGTAACGGGAACAAAAAGTTAATAAACTCCTGTCAGTCTGAACATCTTGAGTGAGGACTGATGCAGCCTCAGGGTGTGCCATTAAAATAACAGGATAGTTAGTTGTGAAAAACCATCGACTGGGAGGCTATAACACAGCAGACTGAACTATACTAATCATATGAAGACAATTAATATCACTTTGTTAAGAAATGGTTGACAGTTTAAACCGATGGACAAATTTAAGTTCTTTGGAGTATCCATGATCGTGACATTTTATTGGAATATTATTGGTTTAAAGATAACAACCCTTCAGAAAGATAAGACAGCCATCAAGTGTTAGACAGTGTTCTAGGTTATTACTTGTGTGGTTTTTAGGTTCGATAATTAACACCTCTGTTTTTTCAGAATTTAGTAGTAAGAAATTATTCGTCATCCAGTTTTTTATATCGACTATGCATTCCATAAGTTTCTCAATTTGGTGTGTTTCACCAGGCCGTGAAGAAATATAGAGCTGAGTATCATCAGCATAACAGTGAAAGCTAACACCGTGTTTCCTGATGATATTTCCCAAGGGTAACATGTAAAGCATGAAAAGTAACGCCCCTAGTACTGAGCCTTGAGGTACTCCATACTGCACTTGTGATCGATATGATACCTCTTCATTCACTGCTACGAATTGTTGGCGGTCAGATAAGTACGATTTGAACCATGCTAATGCACTTCCTCTAATGCCAACAGAGTTTTCAAGTCTATTCAAAAGAATCGATAGTTTCGAACGCAGCGCTAAGATCCAGGAGCACTAATAGAGAGATACAACCACGATCAGATGATAAGAGCAGCTCATTTTTCTCTATAATGAGAGCAGTCTCAGTACTATGAGATGGTCTAAATCCTGACTGGAAATCCTCACAGATATCATTTTTCTCTAAGAAGGAATATTACCTTTTCTAGTATCTTTGACAGAAAGGGAGATTCGAGATCGGTCTGTAATTAACTGATCTTTGGGGTCAAGTTGTGATTTTTTAATGAGAGGCTTAATAACAGCCAATTTAAAGGTTTTGGGGACATACCCTAGTGACAATGACGAATTAATAATAGCCAAAAGAGGATCTATGACTTCTAGAAGCACCTGTTTTAGTAGTTTAGATGGAATAGGGTCTAACATACATGTTGTTGGTTTAGCTGATTTAACAAGTTTATACAATTCTTCCTCTCCTATAGTAGAGAATGAGTGGAATTGTTCCTCAGGGGATCTATAGTGCACAATTTGATGTGATACTGCAGCTGGCAGCTGCATGGTTACTGTTTTATCTCTAATAGTATTGATTTTGGAAGTAAAATAGTTCATATATTCATTACTGCTGTGCTGTTGGGAAATGTCAACACCAGTTGATGTTTTATTTTGTGTTAATTTTGCCACTGCATTGAATAAATACCTGGGGTTATGTTTGTTTACTTCTAAAAGAGACGAAAAGTAAACAGATCTAGCAGTTTTGAATGCTTTTCTGTAGGATAGGGTACTTTCCACCAAGCCATACGAAATACCTCTAGTTTTGTTTTCCTCCAGCTGCGCTCCATTTTCCGGGCTGCTCTCTTTAGGGGTGCTCATTATACCACGGTGTTGGACTCTTTTCCTTAATCTTCCTTAAGTGTAAAGGAGCAACCGTATCTAAAGTGCTAGATAAGAGAGACTCCATAGTTTCTGTTACATCCTCAAGTTTTTCTGTGCTGTTGGATACACTGAGGAATTGAGATAAATCAGGAAGATTACTTACAAAGCAGTCTTTTGTGGTAGAAGTGATGGTTCTACCATATTTGTAATAAGGAGTTGAATTTACAGCTTTAGCTAAATGGAGCTTACACAAGACTAGAGAGTGATCTGATATATCATCGCTTTGCTGCAGAACTTCAACCCCATTAACATAATTTCCAATATGACAATATTAAATCTAAAGTATGATTTTGACAATGAGTAGGTCCTGACACGCGTTGTCTAACCCCGATAGAGTTCAGAATGTCTATGAATGCTGATCCCAATGCATCTTTTTCATTATCAACGTAGATATTAAAATCACCCAACAATTAAGACTTTATCTGCAGCCAGCACTAACTCTGATAGAAAATCACCAAATTCTTTAATAAAGTCTGTATGGTGCCCTGGTGGCCTGTATACAGTAGCCAGTACAAACATCACAGGGGATTTATCATTAATACTTTTTTCTCTACCTCCATACTACCTCCCCCAAAGAAAATCCTTGGAGGAAGTCGAGGCTAGTTCTGGCTGGCGCTCTGGAGGAGCGGGCACTTGAGGGTGCTCTGGAGGAGGGGGCACTTGAGGGTGCTCTGGAGGTGCATGTAGAGCATGGCACTTTTGAGGGGCTGGCACTGGAGCGTGCTCTGGGCCGGGGTCAGTGGCGGCCGGCAGGCTTGGGTGAGCCGCATATGGTGGTGGGCTGTTTCTGGCTCATGCCCCGGACACTCCCCAGACACCGGAAAACACCTTCCCTCCTACTTAGTCCAGTGGTGTGTGGGAGGTCCATGGGGCAATGATAGTTAGCTCCGAGCCTGAACAGCGAATTGATAGTGGCGTCCTCCAATGCTATTGCTGCGGCAAGCCGCAGAATTTCCTGGCATACTCGAAGAAAGGGAGATCTTGACAGTCTAGGGCGGCGAAACGTGCGGTGGCTTCCATGCCATGGGAGAAATAAGGAAAACTAAAAACATTCAATAAAAGAAAACAAAAAGGGGAGGAGGGACACCACTCACTGTCAGTTAGTCTTCTGTCACAAACGCGTCAGAGCAAGGGAACGAGGAGACAAGGAGTTCTTCAAATAATATATTTGAATGATACCTCAGGGAACATGGAGCACAGGTAAGATGACCACTGAATGACGATTAAGACCGGACGCAGAGGCAGGGAAGCACAGGACTTATAAACACTGGGGAAAACTAGATAATTACTGACACACGGCTAGGGACTAATAAACTAATGACAAGAACAGAAAACACCAAATAAGGGCACAAGAGGGAGAGAAACACAGGACATAGGGACAAAAGACTGACAATAATTTATTTCTGTAATTATTTCAACGCTGAATTTTCAGCATCAGTACTTCTGTCTTCATGGTATAAAGTTGTCAAACTGTAATTTTTGTCAAAAGAAATGTAGCATTGCATCACTTGTTCACCAATGGATGCTCTGCAGTGAATGGGTGCCGTCAGAATGAGAGTCCAAACAGCTGATAATAACATCACAATAATGCACAAGTAATCCACACCACTCCAGCCCATCAATTGATGTCTTGTTTTTAACTTTAAACCGTTGCTTCTGGCCATAATCCATGATAACGCTTCCTCCAGTGCAAAAGCCCATCTCCTGTTTGTCTCCCACATTAAAATCCACTCACATATTTGTTTAGAACTGTTGTAGACTAAACGGTGCTTGATCTGTGCAGATTTCTCTCCTGATTCAGACAAAATAACTTCTTCACTGGAGGAAGCGTGTTATGGATTATGGACTCATATTTTGGCAACAGTTCACAGTTATACTTGATGTATTTGTTTTGTACAAACACGCAGCTTTTGTTTTCTCCAGATGTTAACTGATGGACTGGAGTGGTGTGGATTATTGTGATGTTATTATCAGCTGTTTGGACTCTCATTCTGACGGCACCCATTCACTGCAGAGGATTCATTAGTGAACAAGTGATGCAATGCTACATTTATCTAAATCTGATGAAGAAACAAACTCACCTACATCTGTACGACACAAAATGACTGAAACTATTATACTGTTTATGCTTCTAAAGAAGTGTTTTCATCACAGCACACCCATTCTGTAGATCCTGGAACACCAGCTGCACGTAACCCTGTTGTTCTCAGTATGAAAGCAGCATGTCATATTCTCACAAACAGGCCCACCCCTTGCAAGGTTTATTTCCCAGAAAACACCTTCCACACCAGGAATGATTCTCAAACATCACAGGCTGTCAACTAAATTGGGAAATGTGCAGACAGTACGAAGATAAATTGGCCCTCAATAACAAACCATCGCTTTGTTTTATATCGTGGGCGAATTTTGCTTTGTCACCGGTCCATCGAAACACACCCGCCTCTGCTCCAATCTTTCCGCCCGCAGCGTGAAGTGATCAGGCAGGTAAAGAGGAAGAGCCAAACCCATCCATATTTCATGTGTTCAGCCTGAGGGAGCAATCTGCCTCGCATTTACATCCTTCTGTGTCCATCATCATCTGTCAGCACGGCGGCGGAGAGACAGCAGTCTTTAAATGAAGTAACACCGCTGATCCTAATTAAGAAAATTACATTAAAGGAGGCCAACCCTCAGATCTCCAGCGCAGAGCGTGAGGTGTCTTGTTTGGACATGAATGGGAATAAACAGCCCTCCTGTCTGGATCCTCGCAGGCCTGCCAATGTTTGTCACTGGCGGGAAGCCGCATGACTGAGGATATTTAAGGATCTGGGATTCTTTTCTGCCTCCAGGAGATGTTTCGTGATTAAGCTTGATCCGTGAGCCGAAAGGAGCCGTGGAGGGAGTTTTGTGGGCTTGTGTCATTGAATTGGGTAATTTCGCTACTGGAGTGTTTGACATTTGGAATGTCTGGTTTCTCGGAGGTAAAGACCTGGAGAAAATCATTGAGAGTCATTATCATATCAAAAACATACATATCATTAGGAATGCATGCGCCAGTATTTCTCTTTCGATTCTGATATAACCCCTTATTCAGAAAGACATCTGCCGATACATTAAGCTGGATTTTCTTAAAGGGGTAGTTCACCCAAAAATGAAAATGACCACATGATTTACACATCCTCAAGCATTCCTGGGTGTATATGACTTTTGTCTTCCAGACGAATACAATCAGAGTTATATTAAAACAATGTCCTGGATCTTCCAAGATTTATAGTGTTGATATTCTGAAGTCCAATGAAGTGCGTCCATGCATCATAAAAAGTGCTTCACACATGACTCCAGCAGGGGGTTAATAAAGGCCTCCGGAAGCGAATCGATTCCTTTGTATAGTAAAGATATCCATATTTAAAACTTTATGAACCGTAACCTCTAGCTTCTGCTAACTAGCGTATAGAGTGGTGTTCCAGCGGATGACATTTAGAGAGCAAAACAAAACACTGGTCAAAGAATTAAAGCGAGGATTTGTCAAGAAAAATGTTTGCTGTTAACAAAGAAATGAGCAAATTCCCTTCAGAAGGCCTTTATTAACCCCTGGAGCACTTTTATTATAGATTTATGCACTTTTATTGGACTTCAAAATCTCAATGAGGGTGAGTAAATCATGGGGTAATTTTCAGTTTCCTTCATGTCAGATTTATTCAAACATACGTATATAGTCACCAGTAAATAAGCTCATTCTAGTGTTTTTATTGTTAATTAACAACGGATCATTTTCCTGAGGTCGGCTAAATGCCAGGTTACATGTTCACAAGCTGATTTATTTGACGTCTTTTGGTGGTTGAAACACTGAATGATCAGTTACATGAGACATGACACATTTTTGTTTCCAACAGCTTCTGATGTTCCTTCATGTTTATTTCGTACTGTAACTAGTAGTAAACAGAAAGTAAATTATCGATGCATGTGCCGCTTGAACTAAAGTGGCTGCAGCGATCTATCACAAAAAATTCAAAGAGCATAAAAAACACATTTATTGTTTCAAATTTGTGCCAAAATGGACAGAATTCGAAAGCTGAGAGTTTCTTATTAAAAGTAAGAACGCTTCAGTGATTATTGGATGGGGAGTGCGCCGTAAATAATGTTTGGTGAAGGGAAAACCACAGATCTGGCAACCCTGACATGAACTACGAGTGATGCAGAGGGTCAAATAGAGCTATTATTAAATTATGCTATGCGTTATTATCTTCGACAGCCCAAAATAGTCTTTGATTCTGCTCAAGAGACATTGTCTTCACACACCAGTTGCTTCTGATCAGTTTTTCTTCTTTTGATTGACAGGAAATAATTGGCCCTGATTTTAAACAGTCACACAATAGTGCTTTAATCATTGATACATCGGAGCATTCGCCTAAATACATCTAGTACTAAAACTTTAATCCATAAAAAACATTCATTACTTGAAACAAAATAACATTTCTGGTTAAGAAACATTTACCTAAAACCTAATAAAACTGTATAGAAATATTAAAACAGTAATAATTACAATCAAACTAAAAATAAAATCGAATTCAAAATATTAAAACTATATTACAGTGATACTTCTGGGATTTTCCTACATTTATTTAATTAAATATTTTTTTTGTACACATTAAAATTCAGAAGTGAGAGTATAATGTGAAATAAATGCAGTTCTTTTAAACTGAAATGTTTAAATCAGTATATTAGAATGATTTCTGAAGATCATGTGACGCTGAAGACCAGTAAAATTCAGCTTTGATCACATCAATAAATTACATTTTAATACTTTGACTCATAATATTTCACAAATGTTACTGTATTTCTGATTAAATAAATGCAGCCTTGATGAGCAGAAGATATGTTTAAAACAAAAAAACATGACTGACTCCAAATCTTTATGTATATATTCATAACTTTACATGTAAATGTAGTCAAGTCAGTCTCAACGGATCAAACCAAACCCGTTCCCTTGCTGAATACGATCTGTTATATCTTGTTCCTCAGGTGTTTGGATCTCAGTGGAGACGGACAGCAGCTGTGTCCAGAATGAGAGGAATGACACACTTTGACCCGCTTTATGTTGCATCTATCGCGGCAGATGTATACATTCACACTATGAGCCCTCAAAGTTTCAACAGTTCACGTGTTCAAGCCATTCCTAAAAGCACAAGTGTCCTCAGAGAGAGGCGATTCAATGCAAGCAGGTTAGTTCATGTTTAGTCTCATGTGTTTAATTACAGCCGGTATGATGATGATGCTGAGGAACGTCCTCTGGTGGTCCGTTACTGAAACACAAGCACTGGAGGGTGAAATCAGGTTCAGTAGACTCTATACAGTCATACTGATGAGGAGATGTTAATGCGATTTATCATTCATGCTGTTTTAGATATGAGTAATAAAGGATTCTGGATTCCTCTTTCATTTCAACTTCACCTGAACCGATTTAAAAACAGATTCAATCTGTTCATGTAACTGGGTTTATGGCCATTTATTTCAGTGAAATTGGACGTTTATTATCACTACTTTCATCAAAAACTGTAATAACAACCAAATCAGCTTTTGTCTAATATATTAAAATGTATTTATGATTAATTGGGATAGTGTAGATAAAGTCCTGTCAAAATTCTAAATTAATTGCCACAACCATGAAACAATATATTAAATTATAATCATAATACATTATTCCTTTAAATAAACAAATATATAAAATAAAATAAAAGACAATTTCCTCTCTTTATATCAAAACTGTGAAAACTATTATGCAATGATGAATATGAAATTATAATTATCATATAGCATAGATGAGGTTTTGTCAAAATTATGAAATATAATTTTTACATTTTCATATAAAATATTACTTCATAAATAACATATACATGTATATATATATATATATATATAGACATGTATATATTAGCTGTCACAGTTAAATAAGTTATTTATGAAGTAATATTTTATATGAAAACGTGGCACAATATCCTGCTATTATTATATCACGCTCCTTTTGTCACTGAAAAGGTTTCTGATTGCTGCTCTGGTCAAAAACCAGTCAAAACCAGTTTGAAAAAAAAAAAAACGTACATAGAAAAAGTATGACTTTTTTATTAATTATTATAATAGCAATATATAATTATAGCATTATAATTTATATTTGGCTAGCAAAAATTACGTTTTTTTTCAAAATTATGAAAAATGCACTATTCCGCTGTATTGTTTATGAGTTTATAGCGGTCAGAGATAAATAATAATAATACAAATAAGAGATTTATTAAACAATGTATTGACAAATGAAATGTGACTAGACTTATAAACATATAAAAGTAGCACAATGTCCCAAGTTTATGAATGTAATGAAACACAGAATTTCCCAAATACACACAGAAACAGTATTACTTATTTTTAATAAATGCAACAATACTCCAATTCCGGTAACAGAATTCAAGTTTTTACAGATTTGGTTTACAAAAGGAATCACATGTAACTGATCAGAAATATTCCATATTGAACAACTTCCAAAAGTGACTTAAATAAAACAGTACAAAAATAGACTGCTTCATCGTGAAACAGAGGCACTGTAGTCATAGAAAACAACAATAATGTAAAAGATTAAAACAAAACTACATTACATTCACTGGCATTGTGTGTGTGTGATACTGTGTGAAGGCACTGCGGTTTACAGCATAGCGGCTCACACCAGACCCGCGTCTTTAGCCATCCCATAGAAGATGCCTTTCTGAGCGATCAGGTTATTCGGTGTGTCGAACTCTGCGATCTGTCCCTTGTCCAACACCAGCACTCTGTCACGAGAGAAACGCACTGAAGTGAACCGTGAGACAAATACACACACTCATGACTTGTAAACACAGTTGTTTATGTCTTAAGTGAACGTAGATAATGCATATTAGATCTGTGCATTAGGTCTTAAAGTGACAGCAGCCTAATAAACCTGCTTGTGTCATTTCAAACAATAAAAGAGAAAATCTCTTGCTGCTCTTGACTCAAATCACGTTTGTATTTCCGCCAAATAATACAGAAATAGGTAATTGGGACGTTTTATCTCATAAATCTGACAATCTCACAATTTTGACCATTGAAGAATAAATCAGAATTGCGTGATTTAATTTGAGATACTTTGTTTCTCAGAATTGAGCGTTTATATCACAATTCTGAGAAAAGACGTCCGAATTCTGAGATATAAAGGCAGATTTGTGAGATATAAACTCTTTTTTTCCCTTGGAATTTACTTTATAACTCACAAACGCAGGTTTATATCTCAAAATTCGGAAACAGAAGCCAGCGAGATATAAACTCGCATTTGAGGAAAAAGTCAGAATTGAGAGTTTATATGCCAGAATTATGACTTTATAGTACAAGTATTTCTTTGACTTCGTTAGTAAGTGAAGTTGGAGAGAGTGTGCGGGACTGGGAACGGTCCTCGATCTGGGAATTTGAACTCGGGACGTTTGTTGTGCAACGGCGCTATACGTCGGCGCTATATATAGAGAGTTTAATGCATATCTTGCAATTGTGAGAAAAGTATGATGGAAAAGTATGATGAAAAAAAGTTTGAAAGTATGAAAAGTATGATGAAAAAGTCCTTCAACAGGACTACGTTTATATTGAATTTACACAGTGAAGACCAGTGGCGGCTGGTCAATAGGGGGCGCTGGGGCGCCACCCCCCCTTCAAGTTAGCCCCCTTTAACATGTTAACAATTAGTTAAAAATATATTGCAAATATTAACTAAATAAAATCATTTAGTCATAGTATTCTACTGTTAGTTATATTATAATTTATTGAAAATCAAATAATCTAAACTATATTTCTTTCATATTTGTGTGAGGGGCGCCGGACTAATGAGTGTGTATGTAGGTACACAAACTTTTCAAAAGCATGTGATTTGAGGCTAAGCTCTAATTGGCTTGTTTCAAATTGTCCTTGGGGTGCAGGCTCCTCCCACTTTTGTTGTTAGAGCGAATCAATATTGTTTTTATATGTTTGGCCTCATGTGATTGGACCGTTCTCGTCGACTCTCGTTCCACTCAGCAGCAGCTCGTCAGTTGACAGACAGGTATTAATTAATGTGGAAGCAAGCGCAATATCTCCAGATGAAAGAACATTCGGTTTTATCTTTACCAAAATACCCTTCACAAGGCGTTCGGATGAAGAAAACAAATGATCAAGGAGCTTGGACCAGATCGCCCGTACTTTCAGTTTGTTTGCGCCCCCCCCAAAATATTTGAAGTTCTTGTTTGTAATGCTTGAAGTTTTTCACGTAGGTCTATTTCATTTGTGTCTTTGTTTTTGTGCTTTAATTTGATTCAATGTTCTTATTTTATCTGACTGTTTACTGGTCTTCAGTAAGCTTGGGAGATTATGTTAGGTTAGTATTAGTTTTTTGTGATATTAAAATTGATAACAAGAATTATATGAATGGTGTCTAAACTTATGATATCATAAAAGCTTTATGAGTTCAGGGTTTGAACTCATAACTCAGAGTTTGTAGTGCATCTGTCTAAAAGGATAAAAATAACATATGCATCTTGAAAAATAATTACAAAAAAATCTGAATGTTAGCTTGTTCAAAATGATGAAAAATCAGTGATGCATTATTATTTATGAATATTTTTAATGGAAAATTAAATAAATTGTGTAATTAAAAATAAAACAAAATTATTGTGCTATTATATCATGTGCCAAACAACATTCATGATTATTACTCTGGTCAAGTGAAAAACTTAACAATTTTTGGACAAAGAACTTATGAAATATACATAGTATTACTTTAATAATAAATGTAATGCAACAATATATTTAATTATAGTTTAGCTGACAAGCATAGATTTAAATCATCATCATGCTGTATTATTAATGAATTTGATGCTGTTAGAGTTAAATAATAATAAGATGGTTATTAAATAATATATTAGATTATAATTACAACAAATTAGAATGAAAATGCAGCCCAGCATCTTTAATAAACTAATAAATTACCTGATTTAATGATGCTGAGATCAAACATATCAATAAACACGTGTCATGACATAGTTTCTCACAAAAGTTGTTATGCCTGACTCCACTTATCACAACAACAAGTCACAAAAAGGACAAAACAGAGTAGAATAAATTCACTTAATTAAGCTTGAGAGCTGATTAAGAGAGAAGCGTCACCCTACATCAAATGCAAAGATGCTATAGAAGACAGTGTTTTTGACGGTGTGTGATTTGAGGTACCTGGTGTAGTCCATGATGGTGTTGAGTCTGTGAGCGATGGTGAACACGGTGCAGTCCTCGAACTGTGTGCGGATGGTGGACTGGTCTTCCTCAGTAAAGCTCGCGCCAAACACACCAGCTGCCTCTGCCCCACACTGAACACAGGATTCAGGACACTATGCATTAATACACACTAGGGCTGGATGATTTGAACATGCTTGCTGTGTTTGCCTGAACCCTCTGATGCTGCTTTAGTGACAGTCCAAGGTCAAGGTCAAGGTCAAGGTCAAGGTCAAGGTTTCTTTATTTGTCACATAATAAATTATACAGGGTATAATCAAAAGTGAAATGTAGGTAGGTCCAAGTCTTCATTTCACTGAAAATAATGTACTATTCCAAGTTTTTTATTTTTAGGGGAATTTTTATATTAAATTAACTATATTACATTCAATTAAAAATATATTTATTATATTTAAATTGGAATTATAATATTTTGTATTTTAGTAGCGATTTTTCTGATTGTGTGTGATTTTTGTTTTCTGTAATATATATAATTGTTAATCTCTTTAATTTTTTTATTTTTGTATCTTCTCTCTCCATATGATGTGTATATGTGTGATGCTCTGTCTTTGTTTTAGGGTGACCTTTTAACATTCTGTCAAGGGTCTACAGATGAAAAATTAGCCTTTGGGCTAATTCTGGTACATTTACAGTTATGTTTATTAATGTGCATTGCCCCTGTAAATAAAATAATTCAAATTGTTAAATGTTTTGAAACACAGACTCGAGTTTTGTCTCTTTTTAAAGAAGACAATGGCAGAAAAAAGTTTATTATTATAAACAACGCATATACTATTTTATTTGACATGAAATATATATTTTACAAAATATGTTTAAGTCTGAAACTTTGAAAAATTAACTCCTTAACTGTCGCCGTCCCGTATACCTAACTTTACTTCAATATATTACCATTAAATCTTAATCTAATGACAAACGATGTATCGTTGGAAAGGTCCAAGACTCCTAAATAGATATTGTACCACTGTTTGTTGTAAAACATGATGTAGGAGCAGTAATAGATTAATTTATGACAAGAGCGCACCTCAAAACATATCACCATAACAGGAGCTCTGATCTTTGACACAAAAATTATATTCGCTTTTTCCTATCACATGTTTTAGTAATCATCATATATATCATTTGAAAGCTTATAATCTCAAAATTCATCCTGTGAAAACCGTTTTGAAATCGGACATTGCGTTACCATAGAAATGGTACTTTCTACTAGTGGAGGTGTCATATTCCAAATGTATTACATATAATATACAATAATAATTGTACATTACATTTTATTTACAGCAAAGTTAAACTTTTTTTAACTTTCATTTTTGAAATGATTTCACTTCTGCAATAATCTGCTGATTGTCTTCTTTAAAAAGAGACCAACCTTAGGTCTGTATTCAAAAGCATTCATGAATTATAACAATTTAACTTTAAATAGTGCATTTTCAAGTTTTTCAAAAAGAGGGGGTGACAGTTAAGGGGTTAAACTGTGTTCCAAATTCAAGGTTGACATCACATTTTACTTTATATTAAAAAAGTATGATTTTTTTAATGCACACGATCAAATTCGCAGTACTGTAAGTATGACAATTCTTTAAAGATCATTTAACCCTTTTCTTCCCATGTTTATGTTCACACAGCAAGTACCAAAACCTTTACCAAGTTTTGTACCATTCTGAAGAAGTGACCGAATCAACCAGTCAAAACGAGGGTTCAAATAACAGCATGTTCTGGTGAATATATTGTGATGTGATGCACAGCACATCTCGCTGTATTGCTCCTGCTTGTACCTGAGGTTTTCTCCTCCTTCGGAGCACTCCAGGTCGAGTTTGGACGTCTGGTTGCTCACAAACTTCTTCAGATGAGAGAGTTCCAGCGCGTTCCACAATTCTTCATCACTGTATTTCTCAAAGGGATCCAGGTTCATCCGCAGGGTCCCGGAGAACAGGACGGGCTCCTACAAACACATATCAATCACTGTGAGACGCAAAACATATATAACCAAAACTCACTTTTATTTATCATCAACTAGCATATCAAATCTGTGAACAGTGAATGAGCAAAACACTGCAGCATTTTAGTCAAAAAGGTGAAATGAGGTTAAGAACAGAGAACAAACAACAGGAGAAAAGCCCAATGTTCATAATCTGGACAAGAGCTAACAGGCCATTAGCGTATAACAGGCTAATTAGCCAGCGTTGAGTGAGCCTGAAGGTGCTTTGGCATCAAAATCACTATCAACTGCTTTCTGGCTCTGAATGGGGAAATGAGCTTTTTCAGAGTGCCATGCTAACACAGCAGTAAACACTGCTTAAATTAAAACAGATGCTTTACCACCAACACAGCCCAGAAGACCCACCTGAGGGATGATGGTGAGTTTGGAGCGCAGGTCGTGAAGGCCGATCTCAGAGATCTTCACCTCGTCGATCACGATCTCTCCATCCGCCGCCTCCAGCAGCCGGAACAGACACAGAGTCATGGAGGACTTTCCAGCCCCAGTCCGTCCGACGATACCGACCTGAAGAGAGACACGCCGGGGGTACAACTCAAACCAGCGTGTGCTGAACGTAGACGTGCATGGCATCGTGGCACACAGTCAAATACACACGGTCATTCTAGACGCCTTATTATGAATTATTCTGATTCATAGAATGATGTTTTTCATCAGCTGGTTAAATTACTCAACACTGCTTATGTGCTGCATAAGGGAACGCAGAAATAAAGCCCGACAGTACTTAAGATTCAATATTATAGAAATGTGCAGTTGAGAAAACGGTCATAATTATGAGATACAAACTCAAAATTTCAAGATATAAATGTGCAATTTCTGAGAAAAAAGTCATAATTATGAGATATAAACTCAAAATGTCAAGATATAAATGCGCAATTCTGAGAAAACTGTCAAAATTATGAGATATAAACTCAAAATTGCCAGAAATAAATGTGCATTTCTGGGGAAAAAAGTCATAATTATGAGATATAAACTCAACATTTCAAGATATAAATGTGCATTTCTGAGAAAACGGTCATAATTATGAGATACAAACTCAAAATTGCAAGATATAAATGTGCATTTCTGAGAAAACGGTCATAATTATGAGATACAAACTCAACATTTCAAGATATAAATGTGCATTTCTGAGAAACGGTCATAATTATGAGATATAAACTCAAAATTTCAAGATATAAATGTGCAATTCTGAGAAAAAAGTCATAATTATGAGATATAAACTCAAAATTTCAAGATATAAATGCCCAATTCTGAGAAAATGATCCTGATTGTGAGATATAAACTCAAAACATTTGCAATTCTGAGAAAAAAGTCATAATTATGAAATATAAACTCAAAATTACAATATATAAATGCAATTCTGAGAAAATTATAAGAATTATGAGATATAAACTCAAAATTGCAAGATACTGTATAAATGCACAATTATGAGAATATTATATATATATTTGAATAGTGTAAATATAAAATAATCTAAATTTGAATTAAACTGCTGCCCTGCCATCGCTAGCATATACAATACTTACTGTTGAGCTGTTAAAATTGAATATAAATAGACATTTCAAGATATAAATGTGCAATTCTGAGAAAAGATTCAAATTATGAGACATGCACAATTATTTTTTCTTTTTAAATCCTGTGATGGAAACAGCCTCCATAAAATGATGCTTCTTTAATATTCCTCTTCACAGAAGTGTGAAGGCTTTAGCAATAACTGTGATATGAAATAAATCCCATGATAATCCTAATAAAGCACCATTGTGCTTTAACATGAGAAGAATGTTTCAGTGTGATTAGTGCAGGTCCTCACCTTCTCTCCTCCGTTGACCTTCAGCGAGATGCTCTTCAGCACCAGGTCCAGTCCCTCGCGATACCTCACGCTGTAGTCTATGAAATCCACGTTTCCCTTCGGAGGCCAGTCTGGAGGAGGCTGCTTGTCCTTCACTACCCATGGAGCCTACGGGTTCGATTTCAATGATTCACAATGAACGCTTGCTGCTTATTGTGTGCAGAACAAACTGCAAAGTGGACCAGATTTAACACTGATACATGCGAATGACTTCTTAACCCTAAGAACATGATTGTGGATCCTATTCTACTGTGTGTGTGTACCTCAGTCTGCGTCTCTGAATACTCCTTCACTCTCTCCACTGCTACTATGTTGCTCTCGAGGTCAGAGGTCATCCTCACCATCCAGTTCAGGGACATTGTGACCTATTCGGCAGAAATAACAATTGTTGATGCACATTTGATTTGCACACTAACTTTATCATAATCTAGCTTTATAATAAATGTGGCGTTGTATCTTGTGAATATTGTCGGCTCTGTGATTAATTGCTTATGTTCCTCTATTTCAAGTTGCTTTGGATTTGCTAAATACATACACTAACCGTCAAAAGTTCGTTTTTTGTGTTTTTGATGTCTTTCTGCTCACCAAGGCTGCATTTATTTGATCAAAAACAGTAAAAACTAACAGCTGTTTTCTATATGTGTGAATATGTTATCAAATGTAATTTATTATTGTGTATTTTCAGCATCATTACTCCAGTCTTCAGAGTCACATGATCTTCATTAATCATAATAATATGATGCTCAAGAAACATTTCTGATTATGGTCAATGTTAAAAACTGTTATATTTCCCAGTATCTTTGTGGAAACCGTGATACACTAGCATTCAAAAATTTAGGGTACGATAAACAAAAATGTAAAAATACTTTTATTCAGCAAGGATGCATTAAATTGATCAAAAGTGACAATAAAGACATTTATAACGCTAAAGAATATTTCAGTTTCAAATAAATGCTGTTCTTCTGAACTTTTAAATAATGCAAATCAGAAACATTATTAAAAATTGACCAAATCAGCATATTATTATGATTTCTGAAGATCATGTGACACTGAAGACTGGAGTAATGATGCTGAAAATACAGCTTTAATCACCAAAATAAATTACATTTTACAATATATTCACACAGAAAGTTATTTTGAGTTATGATAATATAATTTAAAAAAAATGTACTGTATTTTTGATCACATAAATGTGGCTTTAGTAAGCAGAAGAGACTTAAAATAAAAAATAAAACAAATATTTCAAATTTTTACTGGTCTAGTGCAAATGTAAATATTTCTGCCATAAGCCCTGCGATATGTTTTTGATATTATAATAAAATACAGTAATGATTTAAGCAGCTCAATCTTTTACTCATCTAAAAGCACGTTAAGTTGATTGTACAGTACATAATGAGTGTGATTTTACCTGTAGAGCATATGACACGGACAGACCGACCAATCCGGGGTTGAGATTCTCCTTCCCGATCACAGCAAACAGAGCAGCAAACAGCACGATGCAATTGCCGATAAACTCGATGCGAATCCCCAGCCACCTGTGTGCATCCCAACACAACACCGTTACAACTCACACGACACAGAGATGCTCGAAACCGAATTCAGAAAGACATTTCCTGAAGTGTTGTTCTTTTCTGTGAAGCAGATGCTAAAGAATGAAAACATGCATGCATCCGAACGAGAGCGAGAACAAACATACCTGTTGGAAACAATACCAGGGTAGTAACTCTTTTGGTTCTCATCCACTTTCATATCGCTCATGAGAACAAAGGCAGTGTTTCGCCCGTAGGCGCGGATCACGCTAGTGCCAGTGATGGTCTCCGAAAAATGAGAATATATAGGAGACCTACTGACAGACTCCAGTCTCTTAAGCTGCCGAGACGTGGCTACATAAAATCTCTAGAGAGGAAATCAGGGAGAGAAATCACCAATCTGCTATTACAACAACTGAGAACATCATCATCATATACATGTATAGCATAAAACACCAACTATTCATAAACATACAAATGAGTGAGGATTCAGAAAACTCTGGTCTCATCATTTGACTGACAACATGCAACTTTCTGCATTGAGATCATCATCATTAAGACTTTAAACGGATGCTGCATTGCAGTCAAGCACAATGACTTAATACTGCAGGTTTGTCTGAACTCGGTAGGAATGTAACTCATTTATTCAATCAATTTTGATAAGAAAAAATGTCCAAAAATGAATGCATTTTTTTATGGTGGCCAAAAGTTCTATATAATAATTTTGGGTTTGTCCTTCAATGCAGACATTAACTACTCTTTTGTCTCATGCACAATACAGTTTTTGATAGAAGTGTCTTCTGTTTACCAAGCCTGCATTTATTTGATACAAAATACAGTCAAATTCAGCATCATTACAGTCTTCAGAGTCACACAATCCTTCAGAAATCATAATAATATGCTGATTTGCTGCTCAAGAAACATTTCTGATTATTATCAATGTTGAAAACAGTTGTGCTGCTTCATATTTTTGTGGAAACTGTGATACATTTTATTTTCAGGATTCACAGATGAAGGTTTAAAAGAACAGCAATTATATGAAATGGAAATCCTTTGTAACATTAGAAATGTCTTTTGATAAATGTTTTGATCAAGTTAATGCATCCTTGAGACATAATTTAAAGCCTTTTAAAATGTTATAGGATTTGAATATGATAATCTAAATTCTTCTAATATCAAAAACTGCTACCTTTAATAAACTGTTTGTGATTCTAGATAATCCAAACATTCCTTCGTCCAGACAAACCTTAACGTCCGGTTTTTAATTTACAATTGAATTTAGTTTCTAGAATCCTCACTTTTAATCATAATTCATTCATTCATTCAAAACAATGTTCACATGAAGGGATCAGTTATAAATGGAATCAAACACTTTCATAATGTTTCATAGTGTTTGGTTTGGCTTTGTGCATTCCTGAGTTTGTGTATATAATGAAATCAATGAGAATTTAAAAGAATGCTTTTGATATTTTGCATGCAGCAAGAGATTTGCTTAGTCATCGCACAGAAAATATAGAAAGCCAGTTTGCATCGTGCAAAGCCTAAGCAATGCGCAAAAGAGAGACCGTATGAGGAATTAAAAGACAATCAGGAGGGAGGCAAGGCCAAGTTGAAATGATGCAATGAGAGATTGTAAGTTTAGTACCTAAAATATCTTGAGAATCACAGTAGAGTAACTAAACCCACACTGCAGTACAGGCCTAACGAAATGACACCAAAGACCATAAACATCTGAAACACTATCTTAAAAAACATCACTGTTATACAGTATCGGATGTTACAAGCTCTTTCTGTTATCACCGTAATGCTGTTTCTCTACTTGTAATTAGGATCTGAACTGGTTAAGCAGAATTTAACACTACATTGTTAGTAGCCTAAATATTAGTAATACGTTAAAGGAACAGTTCACCCAAAAATAAAAATTCACTGAAAATGTGCTCATTCTGAGGCCATCCAAAATAGAGATGAGTTTGTTTCTTCATCAGATTTGGAGAAATATAGCATTGCATCAGTGTCTCAGCAATGGATGCTCTGCAGTGAATGGGTGCCGTCAGAATGAGAGTCTGATAAAACATCACAATAATCTACACCACTCCAGTCCATCAGTTAACATCTGGAGAAGACAAAAGCTGCGTGTTTGTAAGAAATAATCCATCATTAAGAGAAGCTAATTTTTTTAAGTTGTATATAAAATAGGAGTCTCTAATCCATGTTTCCTCCAGTCAAAGAGGTGCATCTCCTGTTGTCTCTCACATCATAATCCACCCATACATTAGTTTAGAGCTTGTTTTGGCTTGTAAACGGTGCTTGATCTGTGCAGATTTCTCTCCTGATTCAGACCAGAACACCTTTTCACTGGATGAAGTGTTATTATGGATTATAGATTCATATTTTATCTACAAAAGTCTTAAATATTGTTTTTTTTAGATACAAATTTGCAGTTTTCAGTCTCTTCCAGATGTTATCTGATGGACTGGAGTGGTGTGATGTGATGTTTATCAGACTCTCATTCTGACGGCACCCATTCACTGCAGAGCATCCATTGCTGAGACACTGATGCAATGCTACATTTCTCCAAATCTGATGAAGAAACAAACTCATCTCCATGAGCACATTTTGATCTTTGTCTGAACTATTCCTTTAACAGCCACCAGGACACACCACCAAATCCACTTCTTACTCATGGACTCTTATTGCCCCCCCGGTTCATTCATTAGTATAACCCTAAAAAGCCCTGTCTGTTGTGTGCGCCAGCATTAGTCCTGACAGCTACACTGTTAGAGGAGCACACATATGAATGCTGATGTAATGTGAATGGAGATGATCCTGATGAAGAGATGAGACACAGCACAGCGAAACAAACCCATGTTCAGTAGAAAACAATGAAATTAATTCACTTCTACTCCTGCAAAGCTGTTCTTTACCTGCCTTATTACTTTCACAAGCAACTGATCATTCTCATATTATGATTGATAATATGGAATATGAAGAATGGGGAACATACTGTTTACTATATGACAAAGTACTAAGAAATTAATATACACTTTAATAATAAAAATAAATAATAATCATAATCATACATTATTGCCATCATTTAATTACATTATAATATTAATAGTGACAATTATTATTGTATTACTACTACTACTTTAAACATTGATTATATTAATCATAATGGTAATTTATTGCAGTATTTAATTAAATTATATAATAATAATAATACTAATAATAATTAGTAGTAGTAGTACTAGTAGAAGCAATAAATAATTTAATACGTGAATACAATAATTTACTAATAATATTTTAGGAAACAATATAGTATAAAATATAATTAATATTAGTAATAGCATAAATATGATATAATCTTATAAATTACTGCAAAATTTATTACTACTGTTACTGTTAATAATAATATGATTATTTTTATTCATAATTTATTGCAGTACCATATGTAATAATACTGACAATAATTTATTGTAATAATGTATTAATTTATATCCCAAAAATAATCATTATTATCATTACTAGTAATAGCATTAATAGTGTATCACTTAATAAATTACTATTTTAAATAATAATAATAATAATACAATGATAAATGATTACAATAACTGTAAATAATAATATAATAGTATTACTGACTGCAATAATTTAATCAATAATGTATCAGTAATAATGATCATCATAACTATAATTAGCAGCAGTATTATATTAATTGACAAATTACAAATGATTGTTATTTTTTATGTTGTTGTTGATATTCTTAATAATAGCAATAATAAATCTTAGTCAAATATATAATAATAAAAGAGCACTTTTGACTCAAATGATTACACTGTTAATATCATGTACAGTATTGATTAAAAGTATTAATTACTGCGTGTTTCTAATAAACTCAAGGAGGTGTTTTCGGTAAAGAACAACCGCGACTAACCGAGAACACTACAACCCAATGACAAACCACACGGTGTCAAACTACAACACTACGACAACACAACAACATCAACACATGTTAGCATGCTGTATTAATGAGTTAGCAGACTTGTTCCTATTTACCTGGACCCACCAATAGAACAGCATTAACGGCGCTATGACTATGAGGAACATAGGGGTGAGGGCAGAGCATACGATCAGCACATTTACTGTGTACCAGAAAGTGCGCATCCAGATATCAATATTTTCTGGAATGACAGAGTCTATTGTGTCCACGTCTTTGCTGAAGCGGTTCAAGACCCGCCCAGAGGGTGTGGCCTCGAAAAAGGCCTGCGGGGCCCTCAGAATGGCGTGGAGCATGTGGAGGTGCGTCGTGTGGGCCGCCTTCAGCATGCAGTACGCCCGACA
>CM050430.1:8694032-8716532 GCA_027564155.1 Gymnocypris eckloni scoliostomus | reverse complement strand
GGAGAAGTGCTTGTAAAAGCAGAAGTCACAAAGCCAACGCAACTGGCAGAGCGAGAGACATTAAAAATGCATGCGCACCTCATGAACTGTCTGCGCGCCTCGTTTACTACAGGCTCGTTATCCACCATATCTGTGTGATTACTGAGAGCATCTTCAGGAAACTCCTCCTCCTCATCATCCACCAGTAAAACTGAAAAACACCGCGGAGGACCAAAGCTAAAGCAATACGCTATCATACATGGATTATGAATAAATAAACATAAATACATCATTCATGTTTTACAGTCAATTCATATTTCACAGTTGAGGCATATTTTATAACATTGTAATATGTATAAAAAATATATTTAATGATAAATTATAAATAAACAAATACAACTTATAAACAAAATAATAAATACAAATTATAAGCAAAATAATAAATACAAATTAAATGTTTTAATAATAAACATTTCATAATTGTATTACAAATAAGTAATATAAATATATATATAAATAAATAGATAAATATATCAGTTATAAATATTTATTGTGTATTGTAAACAAATAAATACTATCCAAATATATGAATAAAATATTTCATATGTATTACAAATAAGTAATATATATATATATATATATATATATCAATATGTATTATGAAGACAAGTACATATATTTATTTAGAAATATTATCTTTGTCAACCAACAAAACTGAAAAAAAACATTAATTCTCAAAGTGAACTTATATAAGATCAAAATGAAAGCAATAAATAATTGAAACAAAATTATAATATGTATTTCTAAATATTGTATATGAATAATATGTAAATTAATAATATTTATAAATAAATAAATATGCAGCCAGCAAACAAATACATAATTATTTTTAAATATTATAAACAAATAAATACTCTAAATAATCTAAATATGTGAATAATAAATATTCCATAATATGTACTATGAATAAATAGATAAATATATCAGTTATAAACATTTAATGTGTATTGTAAACAAATGAATACTATCCAAATATATGAATAATAAATATTTCATATGTATTAAAAATAAGTAATATATATATATATGTATTATGAATAAAAATACATATATTTATTTAGAAATATTATCTTTGTCAACCAACAAAACTGAAAAAACATTAAGTCTCAAAGTGAACTTATATAAGATCAAAATGAAAGCAATAAATAATTAAAAAATTTCATAAAATGTATTTCTAAATACTGTATTATATATATTATACTATATTATATGAATAATATTTATAAATAAATATGCAGCCAACAAACACATACATAAATAAATAATCTAAATATGTGAATAATAAATATTCCATAATATGTACTATAAATAAATAGATAAATATATCAGTTATAAACATTTAATGTGTATTGTAAACAAATAAATACTATCCAAATATATGAATAACAAATATTTAATATATATTACCAATGAATAAATACTAATATAAAAATATGTATTTAAAGATAAAGAAGACCATATTTCATATGTATAATGAGTCCTTCTCTTATGTACCGGAGACTTCCTCGTCTTCGATGATATCCTCGACAGAGTAGTTTCTGAGGAACTCTGCAAAAGCTCCATTCTGCTTGAGCAGGTCCTGGTAGGAGCCCATTTCTGACACGCGTCCGTCCACCATCACCAGGATGTTGTGCACCTGCGGCAGGAAGCTGATCCCGTGGGTCACCAGTATCCGCGTCTGGAATCAGAACAGCACATCGCTTTACCCTGATCTGATCAATCCCACAGTGACGGAGGAGAGCGCATCACATACATGGGGCAGTGCGAGACCACTGTCCTGACCACTGCTAGTTCACCCAAATTAGTTTCATGGAACAGGCTCGGAAATATTCATGCTAGAGGTCTGCTATCCGACCCGAACCCGCGGGTCCCGAAATACTGTCGGGTTTCGGGTTAATGTTTAATGGATAGCTTCGGGCTCGGGTCGGGTTTGGGTTTGTAGCTAAACCAAAACTATATGCAGAGGCTTCGCTGCTTTCATAGACGCACGCACACACATATCAGAGATCACGCACAAACAGCACAGAAACTTTTATTAGTAAAATAGCTTCGACAGGCTACTGACTCGCAAGTCACAACATTACATTTATCTGCAATGAGGGGTAACATCGTTGTTTTTGAAGTAACTAAGCCTCATTGCTTGTAGAGAGAGATCTCTCATGCACTCTCATCTCTCTCTCTCTCTCTCTCTCTCTCTCTCTCTCTCTCTCTCTCTCTCTCTCTCTCTCTCTCTCTCTCTCTCTCTCTCTCTCTCTCTCTCTCTCTCTCTCTCTCTCTCTCTCTCTCTCTCTCTCTCTCTCTCTCTCTCTCTCTCTCTCTCTCTCTCTCTCTCTCTCTCTCTCTCTCTCTCTCTCTCTCTCTCTCTCTCTCTCTCTCTCTCTCTCTCTCTCTCTCTCTCTCTCTCTCTCTCTCTCTCTAATAAATGATTAATTCATTCAAATAAATACAATCTTATTTAAGATCTTATGTCTGATTTAAAGTAGACAGAATGCTAACGAGCCTTAACTGACAAAAATGACCATAATTTGCACGGTCAATTATCTTCTTGTCCATACAAAATTCATAAACTGGGCAGAATGTATGCGGCCGCTGCACCTGATGTTCACAAACTTTCATAACTGGTAAATGTTTGTGAAATGGCAGAGCCTTGATTAATCCGTTTCTTTGCATGCAATCGTGAAATGCAACCTTTTTCCTTTTTTTTTTTTGTTATTCGTTGGGGGGGTCGGGTTCGGGCTCTAAATTTAACTGTGCCGCTCGGGTCAGGTCGGGTCGGGTCAGACGATCTCGGGTAGGGGCCGGGTTCGGGCTTCAGTTTTGAGCCTGTGCAGACCTCTAATTCATGCACATACCTTTTCCTTGAGGCTTCCTTCAGGCCCGATGACTTTGTCAAAGATGTGTTTGGCGACGTGAGCGTCGACGGCGGACAGAGGATCGTCCAGCAGATAGACGTCCGCTTCACTGTACAGCGCTCTGGCCAAACTCACTCTCTGCCGCTGACCGCCGGACAGATTGATGCCCTGCACACACACCATCGACATGACATGCTGATAACCACATTACAGTGTTCCTGTGGCTCAGTGGTAGAGCATTGTGTTAGCAGTGCAAAGGTTGTGGGTTCGATTCCCAGAGAACACATATACTGACAATAAATGAATATCTGTTAAGAAAAAAATCCCAAAACATGCTTTGTTTGTCATGTTTAGATGTGTTTTTTTAAATATTAAATACTATATCATGTAAAATATATGTTTTATATAATTAATTGTATTAAATAAACACATTAAACGGACAGCCCTAGTTACCATACAGCACTATTTCATTAAAATATATGAATAAAAAACTATTAAAGAATTTGATTAAATTATTATGATTATGATTAAATGTGTTATTTAAAATAATAATAATAATAATATTATAAAATGATTTATAATCAGCACTGCTGTTACACCATCACATTAATGCGGTTACTCAGCACTGCTGTTACACCATCACATTAATGCTGCAGACACATCACACGGTTACTCAGCACTGCTGTTACACCATCACACATTAATGCTGCAGACATCACACAGTTACTCAGCACTGCTGTTACACCATCACATTAATGCTGCAGACACATCACACGGTTACTCAGCACTGCTGGTACACCATCACATTAATGCTGCAGACACATCACACGGTTACTCAGCACTGCTGTTACACCATCACATTAATGCTGCAGACACATCACACGGTTACTCAGCACTGCTGTTACACCATCACATTAATGCTGCAGACACATCACACGGTTACTCAGCACTGCTGTTACACCATCACATTAATGCTGCAGACACATCACACGGTTACTCAGCACTGCTGTTACACCATCACATTAATGCTGCAGACACATCACACGGTTACTCAGCACTGCTGTTACACCATCACATTAATGCTGCAGACACATCACACGGTTACTCAGCACTGCTGTTACACCATCACATTAATGCTGCAGACACATCACACGGTTACTCAGCACTGCTGGTACACCATCACATTAATGCTGCAGACACATCACACGGTTACTCAGCACTGCTGGTACACCATCACATTAATGCTGCAGACACATCACACGGTTACTCAGCACTGCTGTTACACCATCACATTAATGCTGCAGACATCACACGGTTACTCAGCACTGCTGTTACACCATCACATTAATGCTGCAGACACATCACACGGTTACTCAGCACTGCTGTTACACCATCACATTAATGCTGCAGACACATCACACGGTTACTCAGCACTGCTGTTACACCATCACATTAATGCTGCAGACACATCACACGGTTACTCAGCACTGCTGTTACACCATCACATTAATGCTGCAGACACATCACGGTTACTCAGCACTGCTGTTACACCATCACATTAATGCTGCAGACACATCACACGGTTACTCAGCACTGCTGGTACACCATCACATTAATGCTGCAGACACATCACACGGTTACTCAGCACTGCTGTTACTCAATCACTCCCCTTTAACCTGACTTACATTTCACTACTGACTATATTCTGAATAATTGAGTATGTGACGAATTAAACATTCAATCCTTGAATTGAATTTAAGGGAAGCATCTTACTTAGGATTGCTTTTACTTGACAACTGGTTTAATTCTGTTATTTGTTTATTTACTTTAAATTTTATTATTTGTATTTTATCGTTTTGTTTTTAAATAAATAATTATATTTAAATATTATTATTTTAATTAAGTTATTGTTTTCTATTCAATTTTGGTTATTTTGTAGTGTTTTGTGCTATATTATTTTTGTACATATATTTTTTTCTGTTTTATTTTGCTTATTTTGTTATTTTTTGTTTTGTTTTATTTTCCTATTTTAGATTTTCTTATTTTACTTTGCTTTATTTTATAATTGAATGAATTGAATTTAAGGGAAGCATCTTACTTAAGGATTGCTTTTACTTGGTTTTTAATTGGTTTAATTCTGTTATTTGTTTATTTACTTTACATTTTATGATTTGTATTTGTATTTTATATATTATCGTTTTTTATGTATTCATTCATTTAATTTAATTTTATATTGTTTTCTAATCAATTTTGGTTATTTTATTATTTGCTATATTATTTTTTATATTTATTTTATTCCGTTTTATTTAGCTTATTTTAATTTTTTTCCTATTTAATATTTTCTTGTTTTACTTTGCTTTATTTTATATGTGGTTTTTACGGTGGCTGAGAAGTGCAAAACAAATCACGATTGTGAAAACAAAATAACAAATTACAAACGCAAATCTAAAAAAACTAAATATGTAAACAATGTAATTCTGTATTTTTGACGCAATCGACCCGGGTTCAATCTTCTAACTTATTTTTCCTCCCTTTTCAAATCTCGTATCGCATCATTTACGAATCGCAAATTGCCACTATCTGCAACAAGTAGTGTACACAGCAGAAAATCATGCTATTTTAACAGTGTAAATAGGTATTTGCACTTAGTGTAAATGTCAAATGTACCATCACTCCCATAGACACTGTATTAGAAACACCCTCACATTAGCGTTAACAAGGTTTTTGTATTCTGATTCAAAGGTAATATAATACAGAGTACAGTGTTGTAAATATACATGCATATTTTTAGGCAGCAGCTGTTTGAACTGTCTAAATAGATACACTACGTACTAGATACACTTTACACTAAGTGCAAATGACCATTTACAATATTTCCTTAATTTCTATTGAAAATTAATGCCTTTATGATGCGTTACGAGATTTGAAAATGGAGAAGAAAAATTTGCGTGATACGCAAAGAAGTCTAAGATACTTAAGCTGAGCATTAATATATAAATGTATACGATTTTTATTCATGCTTTTTAATTATTTTTTATTTTATTTGCAGCTGTCTTTTTTCTTTTCTTTTTTTATATATATATTTTTTTGTGGGAAGTTATAGGCTGTTAAGGGAGCGAAGTGTTTAGTGGGATAGTATCAGTAATACCATGGAAGGATCATTTTATACAATTAATTTTGCAATTTTTTGTATTGATATTCCATGCAGAAAATCTAATAAAGAGAAAAACAACAGACAGAATGACACACGATTTACCGTCTGCGCTACTGGAGCTGAAGTATTAACTGACTCTGTTCTTCTTCTGGTTCCTCCTGAACATCTTGATTGACAGATGTCTCGTCCAATCAGCAGCGAGTAATCTAATCCCTAACCAATGGCGCTGTCTCAAACTATACCTACCTCCTCTGATTTGTCGTTGTGTTTTCTGACTTGTTTCAATGTTTTCTGAATTGTTATTTAGTTTTTTAAACTTGCATTTGCGGTTGCACTTTGTTATTTTGTTTTCAGAATTGTGATTCGTTTTGCACTTCTCAGCCACCGTAGGTTTTATTAATTTTTGTCTTATTTTATAGTTTAATTTATTCTTCTGTCCTCACATCTTGTTTCTTGTGTTTTGCATTTGTTGTAAAGCACTTTGAGAAAGCAACTTTTAAAGGTACCATTTAAAATAAAGTTATTATTTTTGCTCTATTTTTTTTAATTTGACACACAACAACGTGTCTCTCAATATCTGTGCACACGCACATATCCGTGTGAAAATATGCATGAAAATGTTTTCACATAAATGTTGATACATCAGTACATTTGCACTTTTTTCTAAAGGATCAAATTTAGAAACCACACGTATGTGAAAATCGCTTAGAAACATGAAAGGTGTCAGGCTAAAATGATGAAGAAGTGATCCTAAAATAAGTCTTATGTATTTCAGAGGACTATAAATGATGCTCTGCATAAATCTAGAACAGGTTCAGCATTGAAATGCAGTAAAGACTACTATGAAAGTGGGTGTTTTGTTTACAAAGGCACGTAAGCATATGTTTGCAACAGGAGGTTGTGCATGAAGCCCATATATGGAGATAGTGGGTGTGTATTATGCTAATTAGCATCTACTGACACACCCTCTCTCATTTAGGATCATTCAGATTCACCTGCATTAGATCTGCTCCTGTGATCTATTCTGAGCTCGTAAATAAGATCAGCTGCACACATTAAGATGAATGACAGCCGGTGTTTCGTGAGTCTTACTTGTCAAGAGTGGCTTGGTCTTGTTTGGCCCATGAGAATTTCCCGTTTATGACACTCACGGCGTATTCTGATGAGAGAAAGCGTGAGTCAGCTAAACGAGTCGTGACTCATTCTGGAGGAAAGGAAACTTGCAGACGGCAGATATTTCACAATGACTCAGCATTAGAAGAGCTCGAGAGCAGAAACCAGAGGCGAGTTTGATTGTTTCAGCATGACGCTTTACTTCAAGAGCCCGGCTCTGTTACCTGAAGCGTTGTTTCTGAAAATTATGAAATTAAAACAATATATATTACATTTTAAACATTTTTGACAACTTGACATATATGACATACATTATGACATATATACATAATATCACATCCTGTATTTTTGTATTTGACAACTTCAGTTCTATATGACAGATGCTGAAACAAAAGCAGAAAATAATGAAATCATTTTGGCCTCATGTTTTATACATGTATATAAAAAACATTCTGAAAGTGAGGCAAATTTCTTTATTTTCTGCTTTTCTGATCAATTTATACATATTTTATTTTGTTTAATTTAATAATTATTTACTTTTCTTTTCTTTTTTTATTTATTTATTTACACACACACACACACACACACATAGGCTGTTAAGGGAGGAAGTGTTTAGTGGGATAGTATCAGTAATACCATGGAAGGATCATTTTATACAATTCATTTTGCAATTTGTTGTATTGATATTCCATACAGAAAATCTAATAAAGAGAAAAACAACAGACAGAATGACACACGATTTACCGTCTGCGCTACTGGAGATAAGATGTGTATTTAACTGACTCTGTTCTTCTTCTGGTTCCTCCTGAACATCTTGATTGACAGATGTCTCCACAATCAACACAGCGAGTAATCTACATCCACCAATGGCGCTGTCTCAAACTATACACCTCCTCTGATTTGTTGTTGTGTTTTCTGACTTGTTATTTTGTGTTTTGTTTGCATTTGCACATAATTTGTTATTTCGTTTTCAGTTGTGATTTGTTTTGCACTACTCATTTACCAATTAATTTGTCTATTTATACACACACACAGTTTAATTTATTCTTCTGTCCTCACATTTTGTTTCTTGTGTTTTGCATTTGTTGTAAAGCACTTTGATAATATTTTAAAGGTACCATTTAAAATAAAGTTATTTTTTGCTCTATTTTTTAATTTGACATACAACAACGTGTCTCTCTATAATAATATATCCGTGTGAAAATATGCACACAATGTCACATATGTATGATACATCAGTACATTTGTAGACTTTCTAAAGGATCAAATTTACAGACACACACACTTATTTTATTTAAAATATTTAATCTTTTTGACAACTTATGATATATTTATTGTATTGTTATTATATTAATGTAATGTAACTGTAATTTAATTTAATTCTCTGTGACAGATGCTGACATAAAATATTTTTGCCTTACTTTGGTAGTCACACAGGCTATATGTATAAGTAAATTAATTTTGCACCGTAATCAGTAGCGTCTGTGATAAAGCTGGATTCAAGCTGTAATATTTCTGCAATATTAAGGAAGCGGAGTCTCACTTGTACGATGCTGCTGATGACCTGCGGAAGCATGTTTAGCGGGAACCTCAAGATGTTGAACAGAGACAAAGACACAAAGGCCTTCTCTGCATCCAAGACATTGTTCTCGTCCACAGTCACGAACACAGCAAACGTGGTCAGAGCCACCTGAAGCACATCACAGCACAAACATGACAGATTTAGACTTCAGTCAGTGCTAAAGAACTGAAACAAAGGGCCGTGTATGGTGCGCACTTTGAGCTTATTAATCACATCGGCTAATGCACTTTTGAAACATGAGCCGGAAACTCAACGCCTAGATAGGGATCAACCGCATCTTTAGCATATCAAAGATAAGCACTGTGCATTTCCATCAGATACACATGAAACCACACAGAAAGCGATAAGTCACCATGAAGGGCGCGCTGGTCCAGGCCATGGTGGAGAGAGCGCTGAGATACGCCGTCTTACGCAGCACATTCAGCTCCTTCTGCCGGATCTGCAGGATCTTCTCCTTAAAGGACACCTCCCAGGCGTAGAGCTTCAGCACCTTTATACCGTTGAGAATCTCGTTCATCAGCTTGATGCGGTCGTCCTTATGCTTCATCTGCTCCACCTGTGCCCACCAATGCAACGAGTTTTGATGCATATTTTGAATTACATTTTATTTTTATACTGTCCATTATCATTTTAGCTTAAGAATTGTGTCTTTTTGATGTGTGTTTCTGTCATTTTTATTAGTTTTAGGTTTTATAATTTTTTTCATATAAAATTGCATTCATTTTCATTTCAGTTTTAGTTAATTATATCAAATTAAACTGAATAGAAATTAGAAATATTGCCTTGCATGTCATTTAAATGTGAAAATAATGTTGCCTCACTAATGCTGCCAAAAAACTAATTATATATTATATATGGTGGTCTCATAAAATGTATTTAATATAATATTTAATTCAATTTCATATTTTAATGTAGCTCTAAAGATTTTTAGAGTTATTAAGATAGCATTATGTGAAAATTGACCATTTTGATCAAGTTTTGATGTTATTTTATTTCAGTATAAAAACACAAAACACATTTTTATACTTTTAATTAACTATAATAAGCCTGGTGTGGCGTACAGACAGAAATGACTTCACACATGGTGTTTTGTTTCCAGTTTAATTTGTGACTGTCTCTTTAAGAGGAAACTTCCCCGAACTGTGAAAAGTGTCTGATAAGCACGAGCTGTGAAAACCTCAGAGCAGATGCAAACATTGCTAAGCATGATAACTCAGTGCTCAGTGAAGAGAAGACAGCCAAACCTGGTAAGTTCTGGTCTTCATGGCGATGACAGCGTTGAATGGGATCAGCAGAACCATCACGGCCACACCGGCCAGAACCGACGGACCCAGATTCTGAACACAAGACAGAAAACTCTCACATCTGTGTTTCTGTCAGACATCTCTTCAGTCCCTAGATGTTATGCTGGACATCCAGCACTGACCCAACACAATAGCTATCATAACATGTGCTCATTTTTGTAATTAGATTAGAGTTATTTAATTGTCACTTTCATTTTAGCTAAAGATTTAGTAATTTTGTAGCAGTTTTGTCATTTTCGTTAATTAATTAATTAATTAATACATTTTCATGAAGTAAAATTAAAATTATAATTTTTTATGTTTTTAGATTAGGCTAAATTAACGATCATTTAATTTTTTATTATTTTATTTTCATATTCGTTTTAGCTAAGATTTAGTAATTTGTTGTGATTTTTATATTTTTTATTTTGTTGTGATTTCCTATATTTGTATTAATTTTATTTTTGTATTAATAAATTAAACTGCCTGAAGAAAGTTTCCTTTATTCATAATTATTAATATTAACAATTTATTTATTTATGAATTTTTCTTTAGTTTTAGTTATTTTAGTACTTCAATTTAAACTAAAAGAAAATGAGAAATGTTGCCTTGGCAAGTTAGCATTGGCAACTAAGTGAAATAAAAATGTGTCAATACTTTATTTCAATAAATGTGTATTATATTACAAGTAAAAACAGTTCCCTTTCAAGAGAACTCTCATTGCGTCGATTCTTACGCTAGGGGAACGCTTTGCGTCATATGTCTTGAAGCACATGTGAAATCAATCCAGGTGTAATGGGACGTCAGAGCGGGTGACGTCACGAACCAGGAAGATATAAAGCCTGCCCAAACCAAGCAGTCGCTAGCTTTTTGTGTCTTCACAAGCGCTCTGCGTGAAACTGTCCTTGTCTTATTTGGTGTTGTCTGTCAGTATTTATTTACTCAGAATGGCAAGCAAGCAACAACAAGTTTTTAGAATGTGCGTTCATCCCTGCCTGCATTATTTAACGTCATTTATTTTGGGAGAGGAGCATGCACAGTCAGCGCTCGAGTGCTTCCCTTGCGGACACTCCGATCCCGCCTGGCGTTCTTTCATAATGAGGGCGCTCAGGCTTGCGTACCCCAGGGTTCTGGTCCCAGGCTGTAGTCCTGGGGTTTGCAAATGGATCTGTCAGCAGGGTTAGAGACGGGCACGGCCTTATGTCGGCCTTCACCTGACAGGTCCAGTGCCTCTTCTCAGGGTTGGGAAGCACGCGCAGGGGTTTCTCTCGCCCCGAACGAGGCACAGACACTTCAACTATCTGACTCTGAGGAATTATATGTTGTTAATGTCGATGCAAGAGATACTGAGGGTTCGCCACCTCAATCTCGTGCTTATGAGGAGCTTGTTGAGGTTGTAACAAGAGCGGTCAATTGACCAGCAGAGAGGGAGGACGTTTTTAAAAACAACAGACAAACGCTTCTTGCCTTCTTGTACACAACCTCAACGCCGGGGACTGCCGTTTTTCCCTGATCTCCACAGGGTTGATGCCACCGAGGTGTGGAGATCGTGGGAGAAACCGGTTTCCTATAGAGTTTATAGTACACAAACATCTTATTAATCCTCTATAATAAATAAAAATGAGAACGGTTATGGAGAGATGCCTAAGGTGGAAGAGACGCTTGCGAGCTATCTCTCCCCTGAATCACCTTCGTCCATTAAATCCCCGGTATTACCCACAAAGTCAGTGAGAACAAGTCAGTTCAGGCCAGCGTCCTGTCGGTTCGCCATTTCAGGACGTCGTTCTGACTTCACAACTACATATAAATCCAGAAACCAGTCTCGAGAGGCTGGTACCTCTAGTAGAATTTTGACAGCGTGGAAACTTCGACCAAATATAACTTGTTGGGTCCTGCAGACTATTAGCCTGGTAATACCAAACACTGCAACTTTGCTTTGCTCCATAGACAGAGTCTGGAAGGGCATAATTGGCAAGCGTTTTCTTTTTCGTGGGGGGGGGGCGCTTGTTTGAAGTTTAAAATCATTGGTGTACCCGTAAGCCATTCACATAAGGTTTGGTTATGACGTATGTTATGCACCGGCTCAGCCACCTCGGACTTGCAACAAAAGTTAACAAATGACAGTGTTGAACTGAGCTGATAACGAAATAAATTAACTTGTTGAAGTTAATAAACAAACCTGTGTATGCAAACTCACCCTTTGTATACGACTTGTGCCTTGTCAACAACAATGGCGACGAGGTTGTCTTGGTATAGGATTGATGCCAACATAGCTCGCCATTTTGGATTGAGAATCCAGGATTCTGGGCTACCAAAAATAAGGCTGAAATTCCCCTCCATGATTTCTCGATCATTGTGCACGCCAAGCTGTGCAGCACAATGACCGAGTTTTGCTGCCTCCTTAACCTGATCGTCCATGAGGGCAACCAAGGGAGACACAATCACAATTATCGCCATGCCGGACTTTGGCCTCCCCAGTTCCTCGCTGACGATAGGTAACAGTTGATAAATTAAACTTTTCCCAAAACCTGTCGGGAGTAGGGCCACAACATCACCTCCATTTAAAATGTGAACCAAACACTCTTCTTGTTCGGGCTTCAGTTGGCAAATGCCGGGAATATTCTCCAAAACAGAGCGAATAGCATCCCGTGTCTCCATGTCCACTGTCATTTTAGATTTCCCTATCTAAACTACAATATTAAATTCGTCACTTAGCGTCTACATCACGGCTCTCAGCCCGCCCTCTGTTCGTTGGTTGGACGGCTGGTGCGGAGCCGGAGATAATCTGGGCGCTGGTTTGCTTTATCAGACTCAGTACAGAAGCAAACTGGAATTGAGCGGAAGTACAAAGTCTGACGTAGACAGGCTGGCAGACTATAGAAAAAGGGTATGAAATACAGTTCGGGTCACGCCTGCCCAGGTTTATGGGGGTGTTTTCCACCGAGGTGGCCCCCCAGCAGGTTCTGGTAATGGAACAGGACATAAAAGCTCTGTTAGAGAAAGGGGCCATAGAATATGTACCTCACTCCAACAGGGAAACCGGGTTTTACAGCCGGTATTTCATAGTTCCAAAGAAGGATGGGGGTTGCGTCCCATTTTAGATCTTCGAGTTCTGAACGACTCCGTCATGCAGCTCAAGTTCAAGATGTTAACTTCAAATCGAGACAAATCGTACCATAGTTCAGATCCGAGGACTGGTTTGTCACGATAGATCTCAAGGACGCATACTTCCACATATCCATCTTTCCGTGTCACAGGAGGTTCCTGAGGTTCTCTTTTGGGGACAGAGCATACCAATATCGGGTTCTTCCGTTCTGTCTAACATTATCACCCCGCACTTTCACGAAATGCATAGATGCAGCTCTGGCGCCTCTGCATCTTCAGAGTATTCGCATAATGAACAACAGCTACGATTGGTTGATTCTAGCTCAGTCGCATCAGTTGGCAGTTCGGCATCGAGATGTCGTTCTTGCCCACATGAAAGAGTTGGGGTTACGGCTAAACGCCAAAAAGAGTGTGCTTTCTCCACTACAGAGGGACACTTTTCTAGGCGTGGCATGGGACTCAACGTCAATGCAGGGACGCCTGTCACCGGCACGTATAGAGTCCATCCTGTCGGCTGTGAAAAGAATAAAGCTAGGCCAGTCACTCACTGTCAGACAGTTTCAGAGACTATTAGGTCTTATGACAGCAGCATCCAAGGTGATACCTTATGGACTGTTGTATATGAGACCCCTGCAGTGGTGGCTCAGGACCAAAGGGGTTTCCCTCGAGAGGCAACCCCTTTCGCATGATCAAAGTCACGCGGCGATGCTTACATGCCTTGGTAATGTGGAAGAAACCTTGGTTCCTGTCCCAGGGTCCTGTGCTGGGAGCTTCATGTCGTCGAGATGCTAACGACAGATGCCTCTCTCATGGGCTGGGGAGCGATCTTAGATGGACGCTCAAGGTGGAGTCTGTGGAAGGTCATCATCTCTCATGGCACATCAACCGTCTGGAGATGTTGGCTGTATTTCTTGCTCTAAAGAATATCCTAGCAGATCTCAGAGGCCAGCATGTGCTCGTCCGCTCAGACAACACATCGGTGGTCTCCTACATAAATCACCAGCACCTATAGCTTCCTGGTTCATTCCTAATGCCTCTTTCATTTGGGCAAGAACGACATCTCGATGCCGAACTGCCAACTGATGCAACTGAGCTAGAATCAACCAATCGTAGATGTTGTTCATTATGCAAATACTCTGAAGACGCAGAGGCGACAGAGCTGCATCTACGCATTTCGTAAAAGTGCGGGGTGATAATGCTAAATGATGGTTACCCTGGTAACCATCATTTCTGTTTACTGCCATCTGGCAAGCGCTTCAGGAGCATGATGGCAAAAACTGAAAGACTGAGGAGGAGTTTCTTCCCTCAGGCCATCAGGCTCCTAAACTCAGTCTCATAACATCATCACATCCACAGGACTCAATTTAATAAACTGTAAACACATCCATTATTCTCCATCATCCACACTGCTGCTATGTTTACATACCCGGTACAACCTATTTGCACATTCTCTTGCACATCCGTGTTTTTTATTAATATTTATTATCCACAGTATACTGTATTGCACATTTTATCTCATTGCACATCTTACCCATTTTATTTTATTATTTGTTCCTTTTCATTCTCACCTATATTTATATATATTCTCTTGTGTTATGTTTCATTGTTTTATTGCTTATTTTATTTTCTATTTTATTATTATTATTATTTTATTTTTTTTGCACTTTCCATTGATCGGACCTGTCCTGACCTACATTTCACTACTGATTATACCCTGTATGATTGTGTATGTGACAAATAATAAAGAACCTTGAACCTTGAACCTTCATGACGTCACCTTCTCTGACGTCTCATCACACCTTGGATTGATTTCACATGTGCTTCAAGACAAATCACGCAAAGCGTTCACCTAGCGTCAGAATCAACTCAACGTTCGTTCCCTCTTCAGGGAACCAAGAATACGGTCATAACCGAAATTTTTTTATTATTTATTTTATGATTTATTATTTTGATTATTTTCTTTTCACTTTCATTTTAGCTAAAGTTATAACATTTTTGTTGTTTTTGTCATTTTCATTATTATTTTTTATTTTAATGTCTCTATACGTTTTATTAATTTAAGAATGATTAATTTATTAATAATAACAAGTATTATTAACAATTAATTAATTTTCTTTAGTTTTAGTTATTCTAGTACTTCAAGTTAAATAAAAAAAAAGCAGTTTCAGTATTTTATTTAAATCAATTAATTTTATTTGAAGCAAAAACAAAAAATATTTTTATATAAAATGGTTTTAGATTAGATTTCTTTAATGATAATAACCCTTATCAACAATATTATTAACATGATATTGAATTTCAATGGTTTCATGCTCTCGGCGATCAATAATTCACCTCAAAACTCAAGGTGATCAACACAAACCGTTCTTTTACTTTTCTTTACAGTTTTGTTCATAGTTTAAGACGTGTTCTCTTACATACCGCCTTAATGTTAAACAAATAAACAAAAATCTCTTTTAAAAGCCGTCAAGCCTATTTATTTCACTCATAACTATGCATGATAACATTTAAGATTCGCATTCAGCATCTCTTTTAAGAACAAAACCTGCCACACATTTTATAGTAGAAACATTCTGTATGAATATGATTATCCTTTGAACAACAGAAGCCAGAGGATGCATGTAAATGTATTGAAATATGTGGCGCTGTACCTGCCAGAGGAAGAAGAGTGCCAGGATGATCTGCAGCGGCGCCGACCACAGCATGTTCAGGAAGGTGGTGAGATCCATGAAGCGCTGGGCGTCCACAGACATCAGGTTCACCACCTCGCCCACCGTCGACGAGCGCTTGGCCTGGTTCGTGATCACCAGCGACTGCAGAGACACCACAAACGCTCACAAACTGCACAGATTCAGCTGCTCAAAATACACAACAACTCTAATGCTTCCGCAACGAATCATTTCATTTGAACTTTGATTTCATATTGACTTTATCAAGCTTTTTTTATGATGATTTGAATAAAAGTGGCCAAAAAAGGTTAGCTATTAATTATAATAAAGTTGAAATAAAATTCCAAACAACAACATAGAATCATTAATCCAATTTCAAGCTGCTAAAAATGTTCAGTAATAATTTAAATAATGATAAATAATATCTCTGTAGTAGTCAAACAGGCTTCCACAAACTAGCAGACTGTAAAAAAACTCTTTAAATCATTGTCACAATCCAAAAAATGTCATTTCTTCTTCGCTTCAAACTATATTTTTCATGAGCAATTATATTTAAAGTGGTTGAAAAAGTAATAAATATTAATATCTCTATAGTTGCCAAAAATGTTTCCACAAACAAACATATACCGATTATAAAAATATGAATTTTTCATAGTCACAATCCAAAAACAACTAATAATTTAATTTCTACTTTGATTTTAACTATATTTTTTTAATCAGCAATTCAATATAAAGTGGTTGAAAAGTTTTGTAATAAATAATAATACATTATTTTTCTGTAGGTCACGAACATGTTTCCACAGACCAGTAAACATAGTAAAAATCATTATTTGTCATTGTCACAACAGTCCAATAACAACTAACAATTTCATTTGCAACTCTATTTTCTGCCAAAGTGATTTAAAGTGGATAAAAAATTATAAATAAATAATGTTTGTTGTTGTCAACCAACTTTCCACAAACCAGCATAAACTATAAAAATATGTATTTTCATTGCCACAATGCAAAAACAACTAATTACATTTTTTGTCATCAGCAAATCAATTTAAAGTTTATAGCAATAAATAATAATAATATCTCTGTAGTTGTTAAACAGGTTTCCACAAACCAAAACAGAGTAAAAAAAATATTTTTATTGTCATAATGCAAAAACAAAGCCATTATTCAATTAGCATAACATGATTTAAAATTCTGTAATAAATAATAATAAATACATAAATGTAGATTGTAACTTTGGCACCGCTTTTTAGGATAAAAAATTAGCAAATAATGCTGTTTTACACTATTTTTTACAGTGTAACAGGTTTTGCAGCTGATCTTCCACAGAAGGTCTAAACCAACAGAGCAATAAAAACCCACAAAAGTTGTAAACAAAAGTGTGTACTATATTTTTGGACTTGATTTCTTTGACTACATGAGCACGGCAGCCCTTCAGTACCACAGTATATACCGTATATATCAAAGTAGTTCATGCATTGAACTGTTGATGCATTTCAATGCTTTCTCTGATGCAGTATCCTGTGATGAAGCAGAATATCAGGAATATTTCTGGCGACAGACAAACACACCCATGTGTTCAGCAGCATTATAGTATTACCCAGATCTGGGTAAAAGTGCACGTGTGTGAACACTCGTCACACCTACACCACACCCAACACAACTCAAATCCTTCTTCTATTCTATTCTTTTAACTCGTGTGGAGTAGAGCAGAGGTCAGGCGGTGAAATCACACAAAAGCTGGAGTTTATTTAAATGCCACAGTGACTCTAAACACAAGTCATGCTGGAACTAACATGAAAACACAGCTTGTTTGATTTTTTACTGCATTTTTTAAAAGACTTGTTAAACTGTAAGTGCAAATAAAAAAAAACAATGCTTTTTATCTGTACTGTCACACAGAATGAGCATGTTTTCCAGCGTTATGTGTATTTAATGTGAAGTAATTCAGCCTTTATCTCACAACATGGGTCAGAAGGTTCAATGCTTATATTGTAAAAGTAACTCTAGCTTCTGACAGTCAGCTATATATTCATAACAGGAATAACACATTCAAGTGCAAGTATGTATTGATAAAAGCTCAAGTATCAGTGTTTAGAGGTTTCCTTGAGGCTGAACGCACTTTCTCAGACATGTCCCGTGTGAACCCAACTACATTTATAATAATACACGGTCAAACCTGTAATACTAGAGCATGGAGGAAAGTTCATTTGAGTTTGGAAAGGTACAGTTTCTAGTATAATCAATGAACGGTCAAAACCTTACTCTATAACTTGCTTTTAAAAACAAACCCCAACATTTAGTCATCATTTACTCATGTGGTTCCTTTCTGGAGGATCATCTCCACCAATGAATAAACAATAAAACTTTTTAATCTTAGACTTTCTTTCTTGAAATTCCAAGTTTGTATCTGGCAATGTTTTGTTTCCGCCACAGAATTAAAAACAAAACTGGTAACTGCAACTTTTATCTCAAAATTATGACCTTTTGTCATGCAATTCAGTTTTTTATAAATATCTCTGAATTGCAAGATAAAAGTTTGAATTGTGAGAAGCAATTAATGTAATTTTTAATTACTTTTTTCATGTTGGAAAAATATTTCCATAGGTTCCAGACCTGTATGCAATATTTGTATGTAATATAATATTTTGAATAATAATATAGCTCATTATTTACTCCTATAAAGTGCTTAGTTCAACAAAAATGTTGTCATCATTAAATATTGCATTATTTGTACGTATTATGAATTTATTTCTTCTGTGTAACACAAAAGGTATTTTTAGGAATGAGTCCATTGATGTCCATTGTGGGAATCAAACTTTTTAATATATGCATATATGAGATATCTATATTTAATATAAAATATTAAAATATCTTCTTTGAATGAATGAATGATTGCACGTGTGTGAACGTGGTTCTTTAATGGTCCACAAAAGAGAGTCATAAAGGTTTGCAATAAATGACAGCAGAGTTTCTGAGTTAACTTTCGGTCGGTCGCCTCACTGCAAAGACTCTTCTGGTCGGCCACCACTAACCAGCATAAACCAGTTCTGTCAGAGAATAGATTTGAGCTGTTCTGAGTTCTCAGAGAGACATCTGTCGAGTGTGTACCTTCCTGTAAATGGCTCCGATGATCCCCGAGCGCAGCCTCATGCCTGTGACAAAGCAGTACTGAAAGTGCTGATGTAAGATGAGGGTCTGTAAGAGGGACGTGCCGAACATCAGGAACGCCAGCGAGTAACCCCACCACAGCGGAGCATTGGTCTGTTTGGTGAAGTCAATCAACATCCTGACAACCAAAGGAGAATCATGTTAAAAACACACCATATATCATCAACTGTATACACTACCAGGCTAAATGTAGCATTGAAAGCCTTTCTGTTCAGCAAGGCTGCATTTATTTGACAATGTGAAATATTGTTACAATTTAAAATAATTGTTTTCTATGTGAATATATTGTGATAAATTTATTTCTGTGATCAAAGCTGCATTTTCAGCATCATTACTCCAGTCTTCAGTTTCACAAGTATGATATAAAAGGAAAAAAAACAAAATAATGTATTTTTTCAGCATTAAACTGATTGAAAGTGACATTTATAATATTACAAAATATTTATATTTCAAATAAATGCTGTTCTTTTGAACTTTCTGTTCATCAAAGAATCCTGAAAAATAAAATATAACACAGTTTTCACAAAATATGAAGCAGCACAACTGTTTTCAACATTGATAATAATCAGAAATGTTTCTTTAGAAGCAAATCAGTATATTATTATGATTTCTGAAGATCATGTGACACTGAAGACTGGAGTAATGATGCTGAAAATTCAGATTTGATCACAGAAATAAATTGCATTTTAACATACACATTTACACAGAAAACAGATATATTAAATTGTAACAATATTTCCCAATTCTACTGTATTTTTGATCCAATAAATGCTTGATTATTTCAAACCTTTGACTAGAAATAGTATAAATGACTGTAGAGAAACATATTTGCATTCTGTTTGCATTGCAAAACACAGGCCGAGAGTGTGAAAGCAAATGTGAAGAAAGCTAAACAACATGCAAATGATTTTGCAGGCTTCTATGGAAAACAGCAATATTAAAGATCAGTTTTACACCACCTTCCAGCTAATCAACGTACGTCATGTTTGTTCTTCCTGTTATAAACAAACCAAACAAACCCATGCGTGTAATAAAACCCAGGACTAGGTAAATGTTAAAGGAACAGAGCAGCTATTGTGTTGCTCATTATCAGACTCTTATCAACACTTACAGCTGCTCATACTAAACCAATCCCATTAATATATGAATTATGAATCGTTATATCAGCAGCTACCATTAATGCAAACAGAAGCTCGTCACAACCCTGTGAACATCTACTGTAAATAACCCGCGCAACAGAGCGAGTAAACATCACTTACTGGCAGCTTTATCGTGATGTGTGTAATATCAGTACCTTCCCTATCATAAAATCATAACTAATTATGACTACAGTGTTCCTCTCTGGCTGGGAATGATGCCAAGGCGGCTTCACCTGAGCAGCTGAGGGTTCACGAAGGTAATGAGATCCTGCAGCAGTTTGAAAGCGGAGCCGATGAGGAAGTAGGGCCCGAAGGCCCTGAGAAGGGCCCGCAGGAACGAAGGCTGCCGCGCCTCCTTTCGTTTGGACAGCAGAACCTCCTCCTCCTCCGGACTGGCGCTCACGTGGTTGGGTTCAGCGCCCGGGTCTGCCTTCTTAAACACGGCCTGCTCCTTCACGCTCGGCTCACTGCACAGAAAAACAAGAACGGCTGCTCTTCTGAAGCTGAAATGACTCTTCTAGCAGCTGCAGCAATGTCAAGGTCATAGAGATCCCAGTGAATGCATGAATTGAACAAATGCACAGTTGAATGCAATGTAAGTCACTTTGGATAAAAGCATCTGTTAAATGCATGAATGTAAATGCATATGGTTTGGGGAATAAAACGCATCTGTACTTGAGAGCCACCTGCAAAAAAACAGTTTCTCACACTGAGCACGTTTACATGCACACCAGTAAGCTGATAACTCACAAATATCAGCTTATTAAAATAACAAGGTGTCCACGTTTACATGCACACCAGTAACCTGACAACGCAAGTAAGCTGCGTTTACATGACTTTATTAATAAATCAGATAAGTGACTTTAAGTGATGTTAAGTGACATCAAAATATAATTATTTACGAATCTGACTCTGAGTATTCCATGTTTGTCAGTTGTGATGTTAAAGGGATAGTTCACCCAAAAATTGAAATGCTGTCATCATTTACTCACCCTCAAGAAGTTACAAACCTGTATGAATGTGTTTGTTCTGAACACACAGGAAGATATTCTCAATCTGAATAATGTGGGAAAAGAGCAGTTCTGGGGCACCATTGACTTCCATAGTATTGTTTTTCTTCTATGGAAGTCAATGGTGGCTCAAAACAGCCTGCTTACAAGCTTTCTTCAAAATATCTTCCTTTGTGTTCAGAACAAAGAAATTCATACAGGTTTGGAACTACTTGAGATGAGTAAATGATGACAGCATTTTCATTTTTGGGTGAACTATCACTAAATAAAGCTTGCAGCATGTAAGCGCAAAACCTAGGCTACAGCTCATATATTATCCTCTCATGCAGTAATAAATGCATTGTTTTGACTGAACCACTTCTACTTCTGCTGCACGAGATGAGAAAACTTTGATCATTTTCTGAGTCATGAAAGAGTCTGCTTTTCTGACATATTTCCTTCTTTCTGTACTACAAAATGTTTGCTCTGTCTAAATCTGCACTAACGATGCGATGCGTTCCTGTCACGTATCACACATGTGCACGTCAATAAGCCGACAGAAAGTGGGTTATTGAGTTTACATGCTGCACGAAATCGGGGTAAAAGGGCAAAAAACTACCTGTGTCGACCGGTTTATGCTTACACGTTTATGACCTTACTCCGATAAAAGAAAACAGGTTACCGCGTTTACATGACCACGTGCGTTTTCGGCTTATTAAGCATAGTCAGCTTAAAGGGGTCATCGGATGCCCATTTTCCACAAGCTGATATGATTCTTAATGAAAAGCCTATAACATACTTTGGTTAAAATCTCTCAATGGTAGTGTAAAAACACCTTCTTTACCCTGTCAACATCAGCTCTGTTTTCAGCAAGCCATTCTAGTCCATGTTGCTTTAAATGCTAATGAGCTCTGCTGACTCCGCCCCTCTCTTCAATGGAGTGACGAGCAGACTGTAAACTTCAGCTGCGAAACTTGCTAACTAGCACGTTATTAGGAAAGATGATTTACAAAGATTCATAAATAACACTTCTGTAGATGAAGCTGATCACGAATGATTCGCGCGAACATAGATGCATTTAGGCAGATCAGCGCATTCCCTTCAAAACTAAAGTAACGTTAATCCTCTGCGTCTTCAGCGGCTCAGATGTCGGGAGTTAACGGCGAATGAAGAAATGGCATTCACAACCTTTATAATGTGACAGTGATTGTGAAATCTCTGCCACTGAAGAAATGAAAATCTGTTTGAATTCACACCTCTGTGTTTTGGATTTCTCCACCTCCCATTCATTGAGCAGATTGGGAACCACCAGCACTGAGCTGTCTTGCTTGTTCAGCGACCAGAGATCTTTATTCTCCAGTGGAGATCTATAGCCTTTGATCGCCATGCTGTAAAACACAAACAGAA
>CM050430.1:8636532-8691532 GCA_027564155.1 Gymnocypris eckloni scoliostomus | reverse complement strand
AATTAATACATTAATATATCAAAAAACTAATTACGAAAAACATGCATGAACAATAATAACGGCATTCAATTAATATTTCTGAAAAAAAATATTATGATGCACAACATGCATCAACATGAATAGTATTAAATTTATATATCTGAAAAATGCATATTGCACAACATGCAAACATATTCCTAATATCATTATATATTTTTAGTTACAATATCTGAGCGCTCTTGCAGAGCATGGCATCTCAGTTCATGCGTTCAGTCCCCAGGGAAAGCATGAAGTGAATAAATATACCTTAAATTCAATGCGATTCACTTTGAACAAAAGCGTCTGTCAAATGTATATAAATTATTATTCAAAATTCTAAATCAGATGGCATTTGTCATAACCAAGAGCAAGAATCAGACTTATTTGGCTTGAGTTCTGTTTGCTCTGTGAGTTAGATAAGCTGTCTTGAAGCAGGTTTTAGGAACAACAGCAGCACTATTCTCTCAAAACAGTCACGGCCTCAACTGAACTCTTTCAGAGCCGAGAGAGAGCCGAACATGCAGGTCAAAAGATGCATGTGAGGAATAAAACGGGAGGGAAAAGTGCAGAAGAGGAGAGAGTCACACATTACTGAGCGTTGTTAGACTGAAATGAACTACTCCATACTGGAATATCTGCTTAAAACGGACATACTGACCTGATACACGATTTTGGAGCGGAAAGGCACGATGGCACACAACACTGAGATCGTCCAAAATATGAAGAGCACACCGGACGACTGCACTCCTTTCAGCCTCTCATACTGGATCAGGAACGTGGCTAACAGCTACAAGAGACGAAAGACAGCGAACTTTCACAAAACACGGAGATGCACCTTCCTTCTGAGCAGATACTGACTGTTTGGATAGTGCACACAATATACAGTCAAAAGTTGCAGAAACTGCAAAATGTTGATTATTTGACCAAGCAAGAGAGATCATACAAAATGCATGCTATTGTTTATTTAGTACTGACCTGAATAAGATCAATCACATAAAAGAGGTTTACATGTAGTCCACAAGAGTTGCATTTATAAAAATGACTCGTTCAAAAGTTTACAAACGCTTAATTCTTAACACTGTGTTGTTGTCTGAATGATCCTCAGCTGTGTTTATTAGTTTAGTAGTTGTTCATGAGTCCCTTATTTGTCCTGAACATTTAAACTGTCTGCTGTTCTTCAGAAAAATCCGTCAGCTCACACAAATTCTTTGGTTTTCCAGCATTTTTAGTGTATTTGAACCCTTTCCAACATTGACTGTATGATATTGAGATCCATGTTTTCACACCGAGGACAAATGAAGGACTCATACACAACTATTACAGAAGATTCAATCACTCACTGATGCTCCAGAAGGAGAAACCATGCATTAAGAGCCGGGGCGTGAAAACTTTTGAACAGAATGACGATGTGTATATTTTTCTTGTTTTGCCTAAATATCATATTTTTACGTTTAGAAAAAAGCTACAGAAGATACAGAAGATAAGTTACATGTTTTCCAGAAGAATAAATATGTTAACTTTACCCTGATCTTCAAATTAAAAAGATTCACGTGTTTTATATGATCCCTCTTACTTGGTAAAATAATAAACATTTTGCAGATTCTTGCAAGGTGTATGTAAACGTTTGACTTCAACTGTAAGTGGAGACATAAATATTTAGCCTATTTGTTCCAAATTACATGACAAAAATTGCAGTTAGTAATGTAATCCGTTACATTACACATTTAAGTTACTTTTTTAGATTACTTTTAGATTACTTGTGACCTAAGAAATGTAGGCTGCATTGAATCAGTTCATGCATGCAAATGTTGATGTGAATCGAACCCATGATTACTGTGAGCATCATGCTCTACTGTTTGAGCTTCAGCAAAGCCCACAAAAATATGTATACAAATGCACAACATGCACAAACTATATAAATATTATTAGATATGTCTATATTTCATATATCATATTTGAGCATTGCATTAAGTGAAAAAGTATTTTGTAGCTAATAAACAATCTTTCTTTTTACAATTTAAAAAGCAAAAAATAAAATACAGTTTCTAATATTATAATAAAATAAATGTTTGAAATTGTATATTTTCATAATAACTTTATTTTTATGTTTAAGCAGCATTAATATTGAAGTTTCACAGTTTTACCAGATTTTCATTCATTCATGTGATTTTGGTGAATTGTATTAAATCTAATTAAGGCCTCTCTGAGCATAACAATTGAATTACCCAGAATTATTTGACATAATACAAAGGTTATTAAAGTAACTAAAAACATTTTCATTATTTGAAATGAAACACACATTATCTGAGAGTTTTATTTCAGCTAGTTTCCATTGCAACATTTCTCATTTGCACTTAGTTTAACTTGATGCACTAAAATAGCTCAAAATGAAATATAAAATAAATAAAACTAGATACTTGAAAACTCGAACAACACTGGGGTCAGTTATAACTGAGACTATTGTCCACACGCTCCACTATAATTAAAGGGTCACAATTTTCCGCTGTGCTTTTATGAAAAGGAACAAAAGTGCCTGAATTGCACAGATTCATAAAACAAATCATGTGCTCCGTGTTCATGCTGCTGATGTGTTGATCTGTTTCCAGACATGCGTGGAGGTTATGAGAACGAGTCATTGTTGAAAGAAGCTCACTCTATACTGATCTGACACACGGGACACAACCGACATATCCAGCGTCTGTTCACACTTACCATTGTCATGCCAACTATCAGAGGAGTTATGAAATATATTGGGGGTTTAGTCTGATTCTGGCTCATCTCGTGAAATGAAGAAAACATGTCTGTCCAGCATACGATCCACAATAACAAGCCGAGGACCTGCACACACAAATACAACGAATTAGTGATCCACCGATATTGATTTTTTATAACCGATACCGATTATTTGTACGTTTATGTACCCGATAACCGATATTCATAACCGATATTTATTTACTGTTATAAAGTAAGTGAAGTAAGTCCATTCTTCACTTTCAGTCGTCTTAACAACAACAAAAACTGTTGAAAATTAACATTTTCATGTAAAATTTATCTTCAAATTACAACAAAACATTTTATTTATAAAAAGCATCATCAGCAACACTGATATTAACAATAAGCAAAATAATGTCTAATGTTTTCAAATGGAGCAAATAAAGGACAGAAGTCATATCAACTTCATTTTAAACTACAGTTTTAGGTTTATAATCTGTTTAATAGACTAAAGAGTGAAGAATAATTCACTGAATAATATTCTCTGGAATATTGAAATAAGCTATAACAAACAAAACATCGTATTTTATTGCATTTCTTAACTGTTTTATCAGAATTATTAAAATGTTTTTGTCTAAATTATGAAAACTGCTGACAGCGCGGTTTATCTATTTACACAGAACTAAACTCAAACTGATCGCTTATATAATGATAATAATTAATTTAGATAGAGATGTATTCATTTAGATGTTTATTGGTGAAATAATGGTTCTATAGTAAATTATAATATAATTCAGTGTGTTTCAAACGAGTGAATCTTGTATAAAGTTACATGCGGTGGTCGTGCCGGAGCTTCTCCTGAGTGAACACTGCTCCAGGTGTGTGTGTGTGTGTGTGTGTGTGTGTGTGTGTGTGTGTGTGTGTGTGTGTGTGTGTGTGTGTGTGTGTGTGTGTGCACTTGGATGGGTCAAATGCAGAGAACACATTTCACTGCTGGTTATACTCTGTATAATTGTGTATGTGACAAAAAAAACTAATATATCGGTTATCGTTTTTTTTCAAAGCCGATATCCGATTATGGTAAAATACTTAAATATCGGGGCAAATATCGGTAAACCGATATATCGGTCGATCTCTACAACGAATCATTACGAAGAGATAGCAGAAAACCCCAGCACACCTCAGAGACGTTCACATCTCCTACCGTTTTGATTCTGTTCAGTACAGACATCATGATGTAGCCTCTGTTGTTCATCTTGAGGAAGAGGATGTAGAAGGGAGACGCGAGCCACAGGAAGATGCAGGGAGTCCATGGCAGGACGGACAGCTGAAAGCATGCTGGGAGATCCGGCAGGTTTGTGTGCTTCGTGAGATTGTAGTCCTGAGGGAACATGAGCAAGCGTGATGAACACCAACATCAGTTCAGATGATATCATATGAAGCACAAAGAACAGGAGTCTGTTTGATTTGAATCAGTTCATGCGTGGACATTTGTGTGAGAAGTGAACCCGTTATCAGTACAGAATAACATGCACAAACAATATTATTATATATTTTATGTTCAATCTAAATGATTTGAGCTGTCATGTAGAGCATGGTGTCTCTTTATGAGCTCAAGTTAATATATAAAGTGAATAAATATGCATACTTTGAATGCTTTTCAAACGTATGATGAAATATAAATTCCATTAGAATTCACGATATAAGCAGAACTATCAGAAATGTACGATTTTTTTGAATTATGATAAAAAAAATTACAACCTAGAACTCATAACATAAACAGAAATATCAATATTTATGAATATTTTTCAAAATTTTGATAAAATAATAATAAATTACATTGGAATTCACAATATAAGCAGAGGCATGAATATTTAAAATCTAAATTACACAGGAGCTCAGTAATATGAATATGTATCATAGTGTATGATAAATTGGTAGCATAATTAATTCAGCCGGTAATTTTTTTTAAATGTATAATTTGATATTGGATTTATCAACTGATGTGTGGTATTTAATATTTTATGCTCATTTCTTCAATTTTTTACATTTCGATTAGCTCCATTCTTGCTTCATCTTTAAAGTAAACATCCATTGTTCATAATGTACATTATAATGCAATTATGATGTCTAAATTGACTAGAACTTAAGATGATTTAATTCAGTTATGTTTTGTTGTTAATTGTTATTTTAAATAAATATTCCTGTGTCCTGAAATAAAGCAACAGGTTCATTTTAAATCAGATATTTATGAAAACATTGAAAAATCTGGTAATAACAGAGATTTTCATGTCAAGCTCTAGTGATTTTCTTATCATTTTAAATCATTGTTTTGTCCCAGGTCTCAAGAATTCAGATATTTCATAACACCTTGGATGACAAGACTTTGACAAACAACAGTCATGCACTATTCCTCAGTCACGACAGACTCCAGTGTGGCAACCGTCACTATAAAAGACATCTCCAGAGAGCCGTACTCTCTAATCAAGCGCAAACAGAGCAGGGGAAGAGAGCTCAGATGTGTATTTGTGTTCCCTTCTCTCGTGTCTAATCACATGAAGCTCTAGTCTCGAGTCTAGCCTGATCACCTGATTAAACTCGGCAGCCATCGCGCGAGATACCAAATACACAGCATTCAATCCAGTGAGAGAAAATAAAGCAAGGCTTGATAATGGAGGACATGTATGTCACTTCCATCTCTCATCATGTTTAGAAAGATGTTAGGGGTTACACATCACAAGCAACGCAAGTAATCAGTAATCAGATTACTTATTTATTTAAATAACTAGTAAAGTATTGCATGACTTTTTCAATTACAAGAAAATATCTGTTTGTTTGGGATGGGATAAAAACAATACATTACACTGAAACTCATATATAAACACAAATATTAATATTTTTTTTAATTATGATAAAAATGATAAATTACACTGAAACTCATATATAAACACAAATATGATTTTTTTTTAAATTATGATAAAATTAATAAATTACACTGAAACTCATATATAAACACAAACATTAATATTTTTTTAAATTATGATAAAAACAATAAATTACACTGAAACTCATATATAAACACAAATATTAATATTTTTTTAAATTATGATAAAAATAATAAATTACACTGGAACTCATATATAAACACAAACATGAATATTTTTTTAAATTATGATAAAATAATAAATTACACTGGAACTCATATATAAACACAAATATGATTTTTTTTTTTATTATGATAAAAATAATAAATTACACTGAAACTCATATATAAACACAAACATGAATATTTTTTTAAATTATGATAAAAATGATAAATTACACTGAAACTCATATATAAACACAAATATGAATATTTTTTTAAATTATGATAAAAATAATAAATTACACTGAAACTCATATATAAACACAAACATTAATATTTTTTTAAATTATGATAAAAACAATAAATTACACTGAAACTCATATATAAACACAAATATTAATATTTTTTTAAATTATGATAAAAATAATAAATTACACTGGAACTCATATATTAAACACAAATATTGATTTTTTTAAATAAATTTGAAAAAATAATAAATTACACTGAAACTATATAAACAATATTTTTAAATTATGATAAAATAATAAATTACACTGAAACTCATATATAAACACAAACATGAATATTTTTTAAATTATGATAAAATAAATTACACTGAAACTCATATATAAACACAAATATTAATATTTTTTAAATTATGATAAAATAATAAATTACACTGAAACTCATATATAAACAAACATGAATATTTTTTTAAATTATGATAAAAATAATAAATTACACTGGAACTCATATATAAACACAAACATGAATATTTTTTTAAATTATGATAAAAATGATAAATTACACTGAAACTCATATATAAACACAAACATGAATATTTTTTTAAATTATGATAAAAATGATCAATTACATAGGAGCTCAGGAACATGAATGTATCTTTTAGGAGTGCATAATAAATCTATTTTTTTATTACAAATAAACAAACAAGCCCACTCCAGATTTAAAAAGTGACAAACAACAGTCAATGTGTTCCTGTGGCTCAGTGGTAGAGCATTGCGTTAGCAGCGCAAAGGTTGTGGGTTCGATTCCCAGGAACACATACTGACAAAAACATGTATAGACTGAATGCACTGTAAGTTGCTTTGGATAAAAGCATCTGCTAAATGCATAAATGTCAATGCATTACAAACAACGTAATGCATTACTTTCCATAAGTAACTAAGTCGGTAGTAACGCATTCTTGTAAAAGTAAGTGTCCCCAGCACTGGGTCATGCTGTGAATGTGAGGATACAGACGGCTGTCGAGCTGAAGACCTGTCGTTGCTCTTACAGGATGCAGGCTGCGGTTTGAAGGGAAGACACCTCTCTGCTCCGCCTTAGTTATGAGGTCATGACCTCATAGTGATTTCTGCTCTTTAAACTCGAGGTGAACGGCAGAATAACACAAGCAGCTCCCTGATGTGTTTCAGATGCTATTAGGGTACAGCAGCTTTAAAATGACCTTCTCAGGATAACAGTTTCTAAGAGAGAGCTGGATGCAATCTGTTTAGCTACTAACATCTGCTCATCAGACATTTAACATGTTTAAATGTTTTTAGGAATCACAAACACAAAACAGTGACAGATTTACTACTAACTCCTGGGCTGTGCTCAAGGCTTTACCTGATTTGGTGTTCCCATTCTAAAATTGGCAGTAAATCCCTCATTATGCCATTAGGACACGGGCAGCCGTTGCCTAATGGATAGAGCGTTGGACTTGTAACTCGAGGTTGTGGGTTCGAATCTCGGCTCCGGCAGGAATTGTCCATGACTGAGGTGAGCCTTTGGACAAAGCACCGAACCCCCAACTGCTCCCTCGGCTGTCCACTGCCCCGTGTGTGTGTGTGTGTGTGTGTCCACTGCCCCAGGTGTGTGTGCACTTCGATGGGTTAAATGCAGAGCATGGATTCTGAGTATGGATCACCATACTTGTCTGTATGACGTCACGTTCATGAAGCTCACAGAGCGAGGTTTTCATGCACATGCTCTCTGAACTTGGATGAAGTCCTTGTGCGGCCGGCTCTAGCGGTTCTGTGTCTTTATCTGAGCCACGGCCTTCAAATGACATGCAGTTCTTATAAGGTCACAATGACTTTCTCCCCTCAGTCATGTTAATGTATTTCACGCACACTGCTCAGACAGTGCACAGTACTTTATAATAGATTAGACATTTTTTTATTCCACCTGGTCTCTCCACACAAGTACTTCCTTCATTCAGTACAGCAGACCTATTCATGATTCATTCTCACCTCATTTAAACCGTGAAAGGAAAACTCTAGTGTTCACTATTTTTAACAATCCCACAGCTATATTGCTGTGCTTCTCATTAGAACATCATGGTTTCATATGAAAGTGCAACCCAGGAACTTGGCTTACTGAACCTGACTTGTGTATCTACTGAAAACTAAATACTGAGATCTGTTTGGGGTTGATATAGAGAACATAATGTAACTGCATATGCATATAAACTTTTTCTTGAAAATAAATATCAGTATTGTCTGTAAACTAGAATGATTTTAAAAAGTGACTCAACCAAAAAAAAAAAAATGATATACTAACAAATTCAGCAGAGACCAGACAGCCTTTCCCTGTACCCTCAGTAATATAAACACAGCTGCCGTTCCTCTCTGTCTGTCAGCATCGCTCTGATGTGTGTGTGTGTGTGTGTGTGTGTGTGTGTGTGTGTGTGTGTGTGTGTGTGTGTGTGTGTGTGTGTGTGTGTGTGTGTGTGTGTGCGTGTGTGCGTGCGTGCGTGCGTCCACTCTACCAAAATGTGAAGAGGACCTGCCCGAAGGGCTACCAGGGATTTTGATATTTTGCGAGTCCTGGGGCGTTCTCTTCCTCAATGCTGCAGGAAGGTCAGCGTTTGCTTTGTGCGCCTCTATTCATCTTGATCAGTGAATTACGCAAACAGCACTCAGGCACACCTAGCAAACCAGAAGAGGAACATTCCTTGAGAGTTTACATGTTCGGCTCTTTCCTGAACCTCTGGAGGCTCTCGTCTCATATTACATGCATTATACTGACAGCAGAGCTGCAGGCAAAGCCCGAGGATATCACAATTCACAAATGAACTATACACACTTTTGTTTAACTATGCCAGATCTTATAAAGGATATATGTTTATATGATTTCAAGGCTGTGTATATTCTATTTCAAGAAAGCAATATGCAATATAGTGGCATTGCTGAGTGCTTTTTAAGTAGAGAATCCTATCATAATACTTGGGGAGAGAAGACATTTAACCATTTTATGAAGCTATATTTATATATATTAGTGATCAGCGCTGTCAAACAATTAATCGTGATTAATGGCATCCAAATCATTTTATGTTTACATAATATATGTGTGTGTACTTTGTATATTTATGTATAGATAAATACACACATACAGTATATATTTGAAAATATTTACGTTTGCAGATTTATATATTCTTATATTTTATATTATATATAAATATATTTCATATATAAACAACATACTTTTCTTAAATATATACATGCATGTGTATGTGTTTATATATTCATAATAAATATACAAAGTAAACACTGTTCCACTGTTATAATTGGCTTTATTGATGCTTCGAAAGCTTTCGATAGAGTTAATCATCAAAAGTTGTTCAGTAAACTAAGACAAAGGGGCATACCTAATAGTATATTAAGAATTTTGACATATTATCAAAGTATGCAGATAAAGTGGGACAATTGTGTTTCAGATTCATTTAGAGTAAGTAATGGAGTGCGCCAGAAGTTTACTTTCACCAGCTCTTTTAATGTATATATGAATGAATTGTCAGAAGAACTAAGTGACTGTAGGACTGGATGTATGCTTGGTAACACCACAGTTAATCACTATATGTATGCTGATGATCTAGTTGTTTTCCCAAGTAGTGCTGGTTTTCAACAGTTGCTTAATATATGTTCTGATTATGGGATTAGATATGATGTGCAATACAATACTAAAAAGAGTGTTGCCATGATATGTAGAACCAAAGATCATAGAGATTTGAATTTCCCAGATTTTTATTTATCAGGGCAAGTTTTAAATGTATGTACTACTGTAAATATTTAGGTCATTTCATTAACAATGAAATGAGTGATGATGATGATATGTATAGGCAACGCCGTAAATTATATGCTCAAGCTAATATGTTGGTGAGAAAGTTTTATGTGTGTTCAGATGAGGTAAAGATAAACCTTTTTAGAGCATATTGTACTTCTTTTATACTGCTCCTTTGTGGTTTAAGTTTAAGAAAGAGAGCTTATGTAAGCTTCAGGTTATGCATAATGATTGTATGAGGATCCTGCTGAAAAAAACCAAGATGGTGCAGTGCAAGTGAGTTATTCTGTAAAGCAAGAGTACAATCATTCCCTGCTTTAATGAGAAATTTGATGTATACATTTATTTGTCGGCTGGACAACTCACGTAATACTATTATAATGTTGTTGACAAATCCTAGGCTTACTGAAGTGCGATATCAATCCTCTATGAGGAAGTATTGGCATAATTGTCTTTTTTAATGTGTACTGCTTTTGTTTGTATTGTCTGTTTCTCGCTAATGGACCTTGAGTCTGGAAATAAAGTTGAATTGAATGAATAAACACACATGTATTATGTAAACAAAAACTTATTTGGATGCCATTAATCATAATTAATCATTTGGCAGCCCTAATATATATATGTGTGTGTGTGTGTGTGTGTGTGTGTGTGTGTGTGTGTGTGTGTGTGTGTGTGTGTGTGTGTGTGTGTGTGTGTGTGTATACATTATTTTTATTCAAATACTAAGATCTAAGTCTATAATCAGGATTAATTTTACATTTAATTTCTCTTCTAATCTTTCATTTAAAATCCAAGTAAATTGCAAAGTTCTTTAAATCTCAAAGTAAGATTAAGTTAAATTCTTATTTATTTTATTTTTTAAGTTTATTTGAATAAAAAAAAAGTAACTAACAGAAACTAACTAAATCATGATTCTCTGAAAACCATTCTTATCTTTCTAAGAAATCAAGAGTTGTTTTATTTGCTGCAGTGAACTAAAGGCACATTTCCGGTCTTTCTAATAAATCTCCAAACGCACCGTCACCGTGAAATCGTTTAACAATCCACAGAATGGCCCTGGAACAGGAACACGAGGGTGAGAGATCACATGCTATAACGCGCACCCTTTGCCTGGTTGTTACACTCGATCTGATCTCCGAGGAAGCACCTCACTAACAGCGCATCACTGATAAACATCCAGAGTAAGTGAAACGGCAGTCTCAGGCATAAACTCAATGCTATATGTGGTGATATTTTGGCTTGCAGACAAGGAAAGTAAATGGTTTCAGTGAACACATACAGGTGCATCTCAATACATTAGAATGTCGTGGAAAAGTTCATTTATTTCAGTAATTCAACTCAAATTGTGAAACTGGTATTAAATAAATTCAATGCAGACTATAAGTAGTTTAAGTTCTTTTTAATTGTGATGATTTTGGCTCACATTTAACAAAAACCACCAATTCACTCTCAACAAATTAAAATGTTATAAGACCAATAAAAATTTATTTGCTGTTCTTCTGGAAAGTATGTTCATTTACTGTATATGTACTCAATACTTGGTGCTTCATTTTGTAATTACGGGCTCAATTCGGTGGCATGGAGGTGATCAGTTTGTGGCACTGCTGAGGTGGTGTGAAGGTTTACAGTGGCCTTCAGCTCATCTGCGTTTTGGTCTCTTGTTCTCATTTTCCTCTTGACAATACCTGATTCTCTATGTTTCAGGTCTGAGTTTGCTGGCCAGTCAAGCACACACCATGCTCCAGCTTCTGCTTTTGGCAGTGTGTGCAGGTGCCAAATCCTGCTAAAATGAAATCAGCATCTTCTGCTCAGCAGAAGGAAGCATGAAGTGCTCTAGAATTTCTTGGTAAACGGTGCAGTGACGTTGGTTTTCAAAAAACACAAAACACCAGCAGATGACATTCCAAATCATCGACTGTGGAAACTTAACACTGGACTTCAAGCAACTTGTGCTGCTTCTCCACCCTTCCTCCAGACTCTAGGACCTTGGTTTCCAAATGAATACAAAACTATCTGAAAAGACTTTGGACCACTTAACAGTAAGTTCTTCTTCTAGCCCAGGTAAGATATACAACTGTAGCCAAATTCCTGTGTGTGTGTGTGTGGTGCTCTTGATGTCTTGACCCCAGACTCAGTCCATTCCTTGTGAAGTTCAAAATTTTAATTTTCTTACAATCAAGGTTCTCTCATTGGTTGTGCATCTTTTTAATTTGTTGAGATTTGTTGTGAATTGGTGGGTTTTGTTAAATGAAAAATCATCACAATTAAAGAACCAAAGACTTAAACTACTTCAGTCTGTGTGCACTGAATTTATTTAATACACGAGTTTCACAATTTGAGTTGAATTACTGAAATAAATGAACTTTTCCACGACATTATAATTTATACTTGTATGCTTCATATCAGTTATATCAGTTCTGAACAGCTCTTACTCCGTCAGCAAGACACAATCTCAAAGACTGATTTCACTCAGAAACTTGTACTATTTACAGCTTATTATATAAATAGATATGAATATAAATATCCAATGCCTTGGGGCTTCACAATTTTCTACCTGGGACAAACCTTGATAAAGACTGGATTTAAAACAAATCCTACATAAAAGTCAAATTAAAACCTAGAAATAAACTGTGAAAAAGTGTATTTCTGTCAGCTAATTGGCGATCAACAAACATTTGTGACATTAGGCTTATTATAGGTTGAACTTAAATTAAAACCATAAAACTAAAACCATTTTTGTTACACGTTGAAATGAATTCAAACATATTTTTCAAAAATAACGTATTTTATTAATCTAGTTGTAAAGGAAATGTTTCTCATTTTTATTTAATCCAAATTAAAATAACTAAAACCAAAATAAAAATGTATTTAAAATTATATAACCAGCTATCGATTTTAAACTATCATACTATAGTACTGAAATTAATTTTTTTACAAAAATGTAAATGAAAAGTATTCAAACTGTTAACAGACACTAAAATAACACTGAAATTGTACGACCATCCTATTGTGCTGTACTTTGTAATTAAACATGCATTGGATTACACAAGAATGCATTGGAGATGTATTTCCAGCGGTCTCAGACGTTGTCGGAGATCCTCTCCAGGCTAATAAGACCAGAAGTTCTTGATGGAGCACTTCAAAGCTGCTCTTTGTTGCTGGAGATTACCGCCGTTATTACGTCTCAGGGATTAAAGGGAAAACCTGCCGAATCATTCTCTGAAAGGTGTTTTCATGCCAAAAGTGGCACAGTCAGAAAACATTCAGCTCGTTTCTATTCAGAGTTATGATTTTTCCTTATTGCATAAGCAGAATCAGCTCTATTCTTAATGCGTGATCATGCCAGAGTCTAAACGACACACTTACATTCAAAGCTCAAATATCTCACATGCATTTATTTGTCCATGCTGTCGAGCGAAACAAGTGCTGTTGCTGGGATGTATTTGTTATGTTTTGTGTGTTTTTGGGTCATTCTATCCGGTATGATAGGACCGCAGGGCATCTGCCTCGTCTCAGCGGTTACAGAAACACAGGCTGACAAACACAAACTCTCCCTCCTGAGAGTCCAGAGCGCAGTAATGTGATCCAGACGGACGGAGGATCAGCCTGGCGTGAGGATAGAGGACAGAGATGAAACTACTGGCCCTGCACATTTACATGTTCTCAGAACTCAAGAAACGTCTGCAGTGGTGAAAGAAAACACAACAAATACATCTTTTGTGTTCCTATTTGCTCCAAAAGCAAAAGACACAAATCACAACAGTGTTTCTGGAACTTTCCAAAAGAGGACAATAATATGAAGAGATTGATATGTCAGTCAGAAAATAGATAAAGATCTCAAATTTTCCATATTACACTTGCACCATTAACCATGAAATATTTTTCTGAAATTAAATGCAAAGTTAATATAATAACTTAATAGATAAATAAATAATAGATTAATAATAGATTAATAAATAATATAAATAAAACTTAGTGTCATTAAATGCAATTTTTTTCATTATTTCTTACAAAACCAATTTAATTAGTGCCTACATATTTTATTTAGTTAGCTGGTTAGTTATAGTTACCAAAAATCAAAACATTCATATATCAGATTCTTCAAAGAAACCAGTTTTATTTTTGTCAATAATAATAATTATTATTATTAGTAGTAGTATTCTTATTGAACCTTAATAATATATTGATATTTAACTATTATTATTGTTCATATAATAATATTTACTTTATTATTATTATTTTATTTAACTTTATTACTGTTATTTTAGTAATATTAAATCTACTTCATAATTAATAAATCTATAGAAAATATCAATATAAAAGAATGTGTATGAGTGTGCCCAGTTGCGTTTCAAGCAATTATATGTATACGTGTGTGTGTGTGTGTGTGTGTGTGTGTGCGTGTGTCTGTGTCTGTGTCTGTGTCTGTGTGTGTGTGTGTGTGTGTGTGTGTGTGTGTGTGTGTGTGTGCGTGTGTCTGTGTCTGTGTCTGTGTGTGTGTGTGTGTGTGTGTGTGTGTGTGTGTCTGTGTGTGTGTTGTGTGTGTGTGTGTGTGTGTGTGTGTGTGTGTGTGAAGAGTTCATTTGCAAAAACAGATAACTCTGCTTTAATTGTAATTTTCAAAAATCTATTTTTTGTGAAAATCACGAAAAATCAAACTGCAGTTGGGTTATTTTGATTAGGTACAACATTACTAAAAATACTAACTAACTAACACAAAACACAATAAAACATGATATTATAGTAAAAAACATGATTTTTGAAAATGTTTAAAAACAGAGTTATGTTTTTGCAAATAAACTCTTCATATATTCACACACACACTCACACACACACACACACACACACACACACACACACACATATAATTGTATGTACATATTACAATAGCAAAACTGTCTGATTCTCAGGAAGGAAGTCAGGAAGAAAGCGTAAATGTTAATATAAAACCTAATTATGATTGCATAAGGTTAATAAAACCTTGATTAATACTACAAGTGGGCTTAACGAGTGAATGAATGGTAGAAAGCTGTAGAATATGACCTCTTTCATGTGATTAATCGCTGGAGTCACCCCAGGGCAGACACCTCGGGTATTTGACCCACATTTCCAATCCTCAGCGTGATTCATAGAAAGCCTGTCCAGCAAAGCCACGTCAGGACACAGAGATCATCACACAACACGCTTCATATACTGTACAAAGGTAGCTGTACAGTGTTCTCAAAAACCCCAAACCACACTAAGAGAAGAAGCACGGTTAACAATTAACTCACAAGATTAACGGCTTCATGATGCCGGCTGCGAACGCTCACACACCCAGATCAGACCAGGATGACAAAACATTTATCAGACGCTTTTATCCAAAGTGACTTACAGTGCATTCAGTCTATACTTTATTCAGTATGTGTGTTCCCTGGGAACCGAACCCACAACCTTTTGCGCTGCTGACACAATGCTCTAACCACCGAGCCACAGGAATAGACGCTTTAGATATTGCATCAGCCATTAAAACCCACATCACTTTACCTCTAATGTAGTGTTTAGATGAATTAAAGCACGTTGTTCAGACGTTCATCAGTTGTATTATTGGTCATATTCACACACACAAACACACATATAACTGGACTGATACGATGGTTCATAGTGAGCTGTGTAAATAAAGCAGTGTTTAAACAGGCATATGGAGATCTCCCATAGGTGCACCATATCAAACACGCTCAGGAATCAGGTTTGGACTAATCTAAACATGCTTTCAGTATTAGACAACGGTTCGGGAAACACGCTGACTTCAACAGGAAGTGTGGCACGAGTTGATTTTTGCTTTCCAAACATAGCATGGAGCACCGTATTTCCTTCCCAAGTTATCATTTGACACGAATGCTGAGCAAACCCACATGAGGGGGATTTCACACGGCTTTAATGAGGAAGAGAAACCTATTAGACTCATTTATAAACACTGGTTTTCCAGTTTCCACTGTTAGAGGCCGTAATATGGCAATATGTGGTGTTGTAACAACCCAATAATCGGCACATGCATTAAAAGTGCATTATTAAGTGCATCAAATGGAAATCCCCTTTCAGCCATAATGGTTGATTTTTGTTCAGTGCAAGAGCAATGGCAGCTTGTAACGAATCGGCTCGCTCTGCTTGCTCAACCCAAAGCCATTATACGTGTTGCTACATGTCGAGTTACTAAATCAAGTTTTACTTCCCTGGAAAGTAAACACTGGCGAGTTTGGGTCAAGAATAAACTAATGATTCAGAGCTGAACGTAGATGTTTCTGAATTGGTTTCAATAATATTTGCACAGGAAAAGCTTGAAAAGAGTAAAGCTGGACTAGATTTGTGTTTCCTGAAGGAAATACCAGCGCTCACAGAAGATTGCTGTTAAGGTTTTGATGCCTACATTTGTTTGTGATTGATTATGACTATATAGAATTTTAATATCTAAAACAATCTTCTGACTGTGACTGTTTCACATCATGCAGCAGTTTCACGAATGTTATTTGTTTGATTTCAGACACTGACACTTCCATTAAATGCTGTTAAAGTTTGAGATGAGTTCAGGTGTGGTTCTCTGTAAATGAGCCGCTTTGCTGATGTTTCAGGCAGCTACACACATGAATCAGCACAGATGAGTCATTACACTCTCTAGCTCCCTATAGGCCGAGAATCACTATCACGCCATGAATTCAGACAGCTGAACGTGTGAACTAAACATTAGGACACCGCTGGCTCAATTATGTGTTTCTGTGGCAAACACCACGACCTGTTTCTCAAAACTACACAGTAAATTCCCAGGTGTTAAATCAACACCGCTTGGTGTATAATGTACACCTGACCAAGTGATGTTGATTGAAGATCATTTATTATTGTTTTGGTAACGAATACAGTATGTCTACATACATTAATTACTTCCTCACTCAGACACAAAAAAATGCAAACACTTAAAAACAGGCCAACTTCAGTTCAAAACCTAACATAATACAACACGCTATAATAGCTGTTCACTACATTTCTAATGCAATACTATATTGAAATGTATTCCAATTGTACAAAATGGGATACTATCAAAAATTTAGATGTAGCTGAACACCTACACAGTAATGTCTTTCAGTTTCGTTTCTATTTCTACAGAAAGGGAAGACAGTTGTGTACTGATGTGAACACAGCTTATAACACAGTGTCATTGTTGTTTTTAAAGACATTTTACAGAAGAAATTGTGTAATGTCCCTGTTGTTAGTGTTTTTATGTCATTGTGTTATGAGTGAATAGTGAGTTTGCTATTAAGCTCACCTCAAGTACCAAAATATTAGCACAGTTAAAGATGTATTAAATATGAATAAAGTTAAGGTAGTATTTGAAAGCTTTAATTTTATGGTGCCTGAATCACTCCACGGTAACAAAACAAAACACACCCAAGAGAGACTAACTGACAGTAATACAGAGAACGGTTAGATATTATAATGCTAAAGGAATATAGATGAGTTTGTTTCTTCATCAGATTTGGAGAAACGTAGCAGTGCATCTAGGGATGCACCGATATGGAAATTTTAGCCGATACCGATTACCGATAATTCTTTATATTTGAAAGCCGATAACCGATATGTTGGCCGATAAATCTATATCCAAATTTTTATATACTTTTTGAGAGTCTGATAAAAAAAAAAGGTCTCATCATTAAAAGCCACATCCCAAACACTTCAACACAAGCAGCCTAGTCTGAACAGTGTAAGTTTAAAAACAATATTTTACTCTCCCATTACAACATTTCTCACAAATAAAATCTAATAATGCATAAATAATGCAAACAAGTCATTGGACATGTGTAAAGAATCAAAATGCATGTGCCATGGATGAATTAAAACAGAAGAGCCATCTGCATGGACAATAATGAAATTATATTAATTACTAAACCATATTGTTGATGAAAATAAAAGTGGTGGATATTAATAATGCTTCAGTGATTTTGAAAAAGTAACAAATTAATAGGCTACCGCTGTTTGAGCTGCGTGCGCTGTATGAACACCGGTAAACTGAAGCGATTGTTATAGCAGGTTAATTAGGCTACATGAGAATCAGATATTTATAGAACATAAACATCATTTTACAACTTATTTATGCACAAAAATGCACAAGCTATTTTGAAGGTATGTGCTAGTCAGATGTGTAACTCGTGGACGCGCACACCGCGCTAAAACACGGCAACTAAACCCAAAGAATTCACAACCTTTTATTATAATAATATTCTCATTAGAATGATCTATACACGACCGTCCCAATCATAGTTATTAGTTGAGCGCTGCTGTTTGAGCTATGTGCACTGAGCTAAAGATGATCACCGGCAAACTGAAGCGCTCTATTAACTTAACCAAACGCATTCTATGAGATAAAGCAGATATACATATTCAAGCATTTCAAAGCCATCATGGCGAACAGCGCACATCTGAAGTGTCTCTGAAGGAAATAATGCATTATTTATCGGCTTAAAGATATCGGCCAAATTTTCTTATCGGGCCGATACCGATAACAGAAAAAATGACACCGATATGGTGGCCGATATATCGTGCATCCCTAATTGCATCACTTGCTCACCAATATATGCCTTACAGTGAATGGGTGCCGTCAGAATGAGAGTCTGATAAAAACATCACAATAATCCACACCACTCCAGTCCATCAGTTAACATCTGGAGAAGACAAGAGCTGTGTGTTTGTAAGAAACAAATACATCCATCAGGACGTTTTTAGCTAAAATATGAGTCCATAATCCATAATAACGCTTCATCTGGTGAAACAGTCCATCTCCTGTTGTCCCTCACATCCAAATCCAGCCACATATTTGTTTTGATCTGTGCAGATTTCTCTCCTGATTCAGACCAGATGACTTTTCACTGGAGGAAGTGTTATTTTTAGACTTAATTTAGTTTTTAAAAACGTCTCAATAATGAATTTATTTCTTCCAAACACACAACTTTTGGCTTCAATAGATGTTAACTGATGGACTGGAGTGGTGTGGATTACTTGTTCATTATTGTGATGTTTTTATCAGACTCTCATTCTGACGGCACCCATTCACTGCAGAGCATCCATTGCTGAGATAGAAAGCAACATTTCTCCAAATCTGATGAAGAAATCTTGACATCTTAGAGGGACTGAGGGTTCATTTGTGGCTGAACTACTGTTTTAATGTATTAATACCCATAAAAGCAAAGGCACCTGCTCAGTGGCATTATTTAGGTGTTTGCCTGAATTGACCGCAGTGCTAACAAGGATTAATTCAAGCAGACGTTAAATATATTCAAGGCCAAAAGTGACAAATTCGATGTCACAAGACAATCCAGGCAAAATCCAGTAGTGTTGTCCCCTGGAACGAGTTACCTTGCCTGACATTTCACACATGCCAGTAATTGCTTTAGCTCTCATTATAGTAACATTCAGTATTAACGATTCGGAGGTAATCCCTGATGATTAACTGCTTTGTGCTCACTTGAAATTGGGACAGCAACATGCTACAAGTATTTCCCACTGATCTCGGTTCAGTTCATTACTCTTCTCAAGTAACTCAGCCGTTTGTTTAGCGCTGAGAGGGATTTCACATGAAATCAATGCCATAAATCATATATGACACAATAAAATAGTCTCATTTCAAAGTTACAAAGCTGGGTAACATTTAGTTAGCGGCATCAGTTTAATGACAAAATGATACTGGAACCATTTACATTAATACAGGATGATCGTATGAGAATACATAATATACTTGTATCATATCAGTTATCAGTCACTCAATATTAGATATTTAATTGTGAATGCTCATTTATTTTATTTTTACATGCAGATCACATTTGCTGTCATCTAACCCTCACTTACAGTTAAAAAATACTAATATTTTAATATAGTTAAAAATGTTAGTCTCATATTTTTTTCATGTTATGTCTAAATTCACTAAATTAATTTTTAGTGTTTTAAGACAGTAATGTATATAATTGTAATATCTATATAAAGGGATCTTTATATAAAATGCAATAAATATTAAATTAATAATGATATTAAATCAAACATTTTTGTAAACTACAATTATTTTATACAGTATATTTTTACATTATATTACAGTAAATATATCAAATATCTTTAATATAGATACGCATCTCCGACATATCGCATGAGATATATCGCCCAGGCCTATATTAATATATAAAATAATGATCAGCAACTGCTAAATCTGATTGTCCCAAAATTCATCTCCTGACTGACTGTGATTGATTCCCATCATGCTGTAGTTTCTTGTTTCGTATGAAGAAACGCACAGCTTTTTATTCGATCTCAGACACTTCCAGTTGACAATTATCTCTGCTATAAAACAGCAGCTTTCATGATAATAGCACAAGTTTGTCTTTAGTGGTTCTGCTGTCCTTCATATAAACAGAGCAGAGGCGCTACTCTACAATGGCTGCTGCTGTGAATGAAGACGTTCGAGGACATTTGAGGTTTGTGCAACACTGAATGTAGAGCAAGCAGGAGAAACAGAGATGAAAAAGGATGTTTCAGTGCATGTCTCACGCAAAAGAGTCGCATCAATGAGCTTCAACGAGGAGCCGCTGACACAAACACACACATTCAGCGAGAGTCTGCCGTTACCTTACGTGACCCGCGGCTTCTGAGCAAAACTAATCTAAATCTGAGTGAGCACAATGAAGTGAGCTGAATGCAGCCTCAGTCTATACAGTAAGACTAGCTACAGTCTAAAGCGTATTCAGATGAACAGCTCAAAAGCATGCTAAAAAACGATGAAACTGTCTTATGTGTGCTGGGGAAGCAGAGTAATGCAGTATTTAATACAGACTTTAGATGGTGATAGTAGTATCAGTGCACTCAAATCAATGGGTTAATAGAACAATAAAGTGATTAAATCTATGATATGAGACCAAATATTCACTATTATCTCAAAACAACAGTTTTATCAAATAAAACAGCAAAATTAGAAAGATTAATCTGCATTGAATATTCATGTAGGTTTCAAGAATAGTGTGATCTTGATGAAACACATTTTAAATGTTTACTCACTAAACTAGATAATTAATACACACAGGCTGGGGACAATTAACTAAACACACAGGGCTGGGTGATAATCACAAATGAGGACAGTGTGTGTGTGTGTGTGTGTGTGTGTGTGTGTGTGTGTGTGTACAGTCTGACAGGTGTTTATTAATGATATAAATTTGTATAATGACATGGGTATATATAGGTATTACAAGGAGAAGGTGATTTATGAGGACATTTTCAGTGTGTGTGTGTGTGTGTATGTGTGTGTGTGTGTGTTTTTGTGAAAATGTGTGTGTGTCCTGTGAGTGGCTAAGTGTGTGTGTGTGTGGTGTGTGGTAGGGCAATATATTTTCATTACTAATTGTACAGATAAAACCATTATAATATATGGAGTCTTGTTAACATGTTAAAACCAACATGTTGTGTGTGTGTGTGTGTGTGTGTGTGTGTGTGTGTGTGTGTGTATAATGTGTGTGTGTGTGTGTGTGTGTGTGTGTGTGGTGCATTAATACAAGGTAATGTATATTTTCATTAATAATCGCAACCTTAGATAAAATGCATTATAATATTTGCAAATTTCTTGTTACATGTTAATCTGGTTGCTTGTCGTGTGGTTAAATGCATTGTACGTTCTAAAGGTGTAACAATAAGTATTATAATGTGTTTATAATTTTCATGCAATCCATTATAAAGTGCATTAATAAGTATTATAATGTATTATAAATGTATTTATAATTTTTCATGAAATGTAAATTTCAGACATTTCTGAACGGAGGAATGTTTTAGCCCTTTGCCTTTCTTCTTAACCTACATAGTGTTTATGCATGCAATGCTGACTGACTGTACAGACCCCGAGAATAAGCCTTCACTGTGTCTGTCCAGCTAACGAGGCCACACACACACACACACACACACACACACACACACACACACACTGGCTGCCATTACCGCCATTAACCTCGTAAACAACAGAAATTTCCCTCCAGAAGCTGTAACACGGCCTGACCCCGAATAAACCGACATGAGAGGTGAGCAAAATGTCAGACCACATGGAAAAAAACATGCTATTAAATATTAATGTTAATGAAGGTTGCAGAACGTAATGTGAAGTTTGACTCATTTCTCTGAATCACTTCTTTTGAACAGTTCAGTTCACTGCTTGTTTGTGGTCACATGGTTCCTAGAATCCCACTTTGAGCTCCAAAATATTCATTTAAAGTCATTTGCAGACACATATCATGCAAACTTTTTTTATTATACCTTTTTTATTAATATAGGTGTTTATTGAAATTCTCAACTCATCTCATGACTCAACGTTTCAGGCATTTTAACCTTAAATATAACAGATTTTGCATGCATTCATTTCCAATTAATTCAAGGGTTTGCATGTTTTTAGAAAAGGCTATTCATTCAACTATGTATTTATTCATTCACATCCTTTTCACAAATGTGTTTATGAGATACAATTCTTAAGCATATTCCAGCAGCCTACGTTTTATCTGTAAGTTGTCTGTTCGAGTATTAAATTCAACCTGATTGTGATTCAAATACTCGATTCGCTCAAAGTAAACTCTGTAAACCGAATCACTGCGAGTCGAACATGTTCGATGAACTCGATGAGCGATGCTCTCCCAACCCGATTCAGTCTAATAACTCATAACCAATACTGCGAACCAATTCATTAAAACGATTCAATTCCGAAAAATGATTCGTCATGATGACAACGTGCTTGTTTCATCTTGAGAAGCAGTGAATGTATGGTCTATGCCACATGTGAATGATATCACAGCCAACAGGGAACGTTCTGACAAGACTCCCAAAGTTATTACATTCTACCAGTACTGTTAAAGAATGTCCATTCAAAGATATCTGCTCTTTAAAACACTAAAAAACATTATTTAGCTAACTTACATCATTCATGAAACATTCTTCTGAAACAGTTCAGGTGAAAGTTTGTCATATTTCATGCGTTTTGAAGATTTTTCTCGGTTGTATGAACGTTAGGAAAACATTAATGTTTATGAAATGTTTAAAAACGTTAGAAAATGTTCCATGAATGATGTACTAACGTTTTGAGAACGTTATTAAAGATCAAATAACTTTGAACGAACGTTCTATTAACGTTCCTGGAAGAACTTTGAGAGAACCTTGCCAGTACGTTAGCCGTTAGTTACTACGTTTACCCTCCTATTTACATATTTTTAATAAAAATAAAAAATCTTAGTGGTTCAGAAAACATTCAAAAACAAATTCACGAAATTATTAAATGTCTTAATGTTTTCACCAACGTTTAAAATATTTGGCCGTTTTGAACTTCAGAGAATCATTCAAAAATAACGGTTTCATAACTTAACATAATGGGGACATCAGCAGATTCGTAATTTTATTTGAGCGACTATTAATTCTAATACTAAGTCACAGTAAAACTAGTTCAGATCTGGTCATCTTTAGCGTTACATTCGTTACACCGAGTCTCTCCAGCGGCTCTCGGCTGATGTACGTTAGTTTAATAGCTGCTAAACACACCCAAAGCCCGCGGTACTGATGTTTACTATGCGAGAGTTGATGAGAACTTACCCAGAATGTCAGATTGCCGCATAAGTGCTTCATCGCTGTTCAGCGGAGCTCTTCCTTCTGTCGACCGGAGGATGTGGCTGTTTTTCTTTGCTGCGCTTTTGTTCTTGCATTCAACTCAAACACACGCTCATACGCGCACGCATGGACGAAACACACTGCATCGACGGACAGCGGATAATCTGTTATTAGTTGTGTGGCCGGTTCCTAACCCTCCTCCCCCGGGAGCGCGTAATGACGTCCGACACGGTACTCTCTTACCCCCCGGCTTGGTTTGTTTCAGAGCAGCAGACAGTCACTCTGTGAGGTTGTCATGGCACGAGAGCCCCGCCCACTTTGTGCGTGGATCTGTCAGGCGCGCGCGCGCCACGGCCACACACGCACACGTTTACTTAGTTATCTAAATAGCTATCTAAGGTTTAGAATTACAGTAGACTAATTATAACCTTATTTGTTAGCATTTTTAATGCTAAAAATGCATCAAGGCATCCACAAAATTAGTTTTTCCTCCTAGTTACCAAACATGTTGGGAGTTTCGTCCACAAAAACATGTTTTAATAATGTTCCCGTTAAGATTATGGGATCTTTATGAGAAAAGTTTGCATTACTTTGCTTTCTAAGAACGTTTTATTTTTTTTTGCTATTTCCAACTATCTAATAAGATACATAAATCTAAAATAAACAGGCTTTTATAGCAGTGGTTTAGCATTTTAAAATGCTTAAAATTAATTAAAAAAAAATAATAATTTCCGTAAAGGCATCCATACATAATAACAGTCTTCCCTCCTTTGGCAATTTTATACCCAGAAGAATCCCTGCTGGCAAAAACATGTTCTGAACGTTTTACTAACATTCCTGATAAATGATAAAAACATTATTTCCAATTTTCTTCTAATTATTTTTTTATGTTCTTGTTCATGATCTTGGTTATGTGAATGTGATAACACTAAAGGAACATTTCTATTTCTATTTAAGTTACTTTTAAATGTTCCCTAAACCATTTGAAACTAGGAAGTATTAATATTTAAAAAACGTTAGATGAACCAACAATGTATAAATAATATGTTCGTGTATTTTATTAACAGTTTTTCTTGTGGAGCCATTGAATGTTTCGTCTCATTGTTGGTGATTTTGGGATTTTGCGATGCTTGCATACATTGCAGGTGAAACCACACACATTTGCATTATTATGCCCCACAGGGAGATAATAGTACTTTCTAGACATTAATTTGTATTTATGCAAATTGTCTTTCATGTACATAGCATCCCATTCATACAGGATCTTTGCTGTCACGAATCTGTCTCTGCTGAACAGCGTTTAAGGAAAGGCCTGTGTATATGTTTTATAAAGGCCTGTAGTTCTTAATGAAAACACGAGAGTGTAACTGAAAGATTGATCCTGATGAAGATCTCATTACACACCTCTTCCTCATGCTGGAACAGCTCATCTGCACCAGAGCCAAGAGAAGATGAGCACAGGCCTGTCTTCCAGATCCCAGACCTGACAGAATAACTATCCGCTCCATTTACATCCGCTGTTTATTACCTCCGTTATTCTTCCTAATGCCAAAAACATGCTTTCTGCTCTTGTGTGTCTTCAGCTCAATTGAATTAGGTGATGGACGGTCAGGATGATTGCTGAGATATTCGATCTGCTCTGGAGTGATGTAGACCCTAGAGTTGAGAACTAAACTGCTCTTAAACCCTTATAACATAAAGCACACATTAAAAGCTAAAGCATGTGTTTCAAAGGTAAATGCTGCACAATATAGTGAGACTGTTAGTGTACTGTGACTCAGCACAGATGTACATTTTTTTAACAATTGTTTCTTGTATTAACACTGGTGTTTTTCGCTTTTGTGTGTTGAGCGTCCTCTAACGATGTAATAAAGAACTGCAGCAGCTGCTTTATTATCTATTATTATATTGAACAGGTGACCTATTTTAACCTAGAGTTAAATAACGCTGGAAAATATCTAGAAGGTAAAGAGAATGGTAACTATGCATCTATGGGTTTTTACAGCTTCCAGCTGTTTGTTAGACAACACAACAATCAGTGGTGGGCAAAGTACACAGATCAAGTACTTGAGTAAAAGTACAGATACGTATAATAAAATATTACTCCATTAAAAGTAAAAGTACTGCTTTTTCAATTTTACTCGAGTGAAAGTACAAAAGTACTAAATTTTTTATGTACTTAAGTAAAAAAGTACTGATAGACAGATTTATTTTGCAATTTTATATAGACTACTTTATTTAATTTTATATTAGCACATATTTTTATAATCCTACTGCCCAAAATACCTGGGGTTTTCCCAAAATAACCACTATATAGAGTCAAGATATATATTGTGTTGATATGGACTACGTTGATGAGAGTGATGTAGTAATGTTCACTGTGAAGCTTACACTGCCATGTACCTGAGAGAAAACAGATTTCACATCTAATCTTCACCAGGAAGAAAAAAGTGTTTTAGAACTTGTTGTTTTGCAGAACGTCAGTTATATATGACATGAGAATTAGGCCTGAAATTAGGAAGAACATTTTAAGGAAAATCTAATTATATTTTCATAATGATTTTTTTTTTCTCAAACCTTGTCTGTGGTGTAAAAACACCCCTGGCCCAATGCCCCCAGAGGGCATCACTTCCCACTCTGATAATTACTGTAGTTATGTTCTGAACATCACATCCTTTCTTTTTCCCTCAGATGGAATCTATCTAGGTGGCTGAATAAAGATATTTGGACTTTATATCAAAAAAATTCCTCAACTTAGCACCAGCAAGCTTGTTAGCTAGACAGTTAGCATCAGCTAACAATATTTACTTATTTTCAGTATGGTTATGAATAAACATTCATATCTGTCGACTCGGCTAGTTGATCTAAACAATATAAAAATGTATACTGTTGATAAACAATATAAAACAGACGTCACATAGGTCTAAATGCATAGCATTTTAATAAAACTGCTAACGTTACAGCAGCGGGAATATGAACGTGCATGAGTTATTTTATTTAATCGGTGTTATTTTAATGTTTTGTTTTTGACCTAAAACATAACGTTAGACACTGATGTTGATCTGTCTGCATTCAAGCATTTCAGTGGGCTTAAATAGATCACCCTTTACAGCAGATTTAGTTCACAAACAAACACACAGTTTTGACCTAAATATTATTTTCAGTTACAATAATGAATCCTAAAATTCAACATTATTAACGTACTTTTCACAGCATCAGTAGCGCGCGCTCACGAGATCTCCCGGTTCTTTACTTGTGAGTTCAGTTCACTGAAGAAGACTCGCTCTAAACGGATCATTTGAATTCGTGAAAGAATCGTTTGTTGCGATTTGCGAACCGATTGAACAGGTTCATTGAAAAGAATCAGTTTGTTCATGAATCAGACACCGCTTCTGCGTCTCGGAGCACGTGATGTATCACGTGAGTAACGATATGTTTTATGAAATGTAGTGAAGTAAAAAGTACGATCTTATGCTTTGGAATGTAGTGAAGTAAAAGTAAAAGTTACTCAAAATAAAACTACTCCAGTAAAGTACAGATACTTGAAAAATGTACTTAAGTACAGTAACGAAGTAGTTGTACTTCGTTACTGACCACCACTGACAACAATACACAATGAACAGATCAAATAGTTTTACACTAAAAATAATACAGATAAGAAGTTCCATAATATAATGTAAACATATTTAAATTTGAAAAAGTGAGGTATGTTATTGATCATGAAAGCCTAAAACTAAAGAATGCCGAGGCCACTTGTCCACTTGAGTCTGTATGTGTCCACTAACCACTAGATGGGACCCTTTTCCACATGACTAACTGCCCAAACACTTACTGAGAGGTTTACTAGAAGACTGGAGTCACGTTGACTCAGTTCAGGCAGTTTGCTGTGGTTGATTAAGAGTTACAGTTTGAGGTTTGGTGATAGTGGTTGTTGATTTTGTTGTAAATTGCATAAAAAGGGTTTGAGATTAGACAGACAAACGGACAGACAGACAGACAGACGGACGGATGGATGGACGGACGGACGGATGGATGGATGGATGGATGGATACATAGATGGATGCCTTTATGGATGGAGGGATAGATAGATGGATGCCTTTATGGATGGAGGGATAGATAGATGGATGCCTTTATGGATGGATGGAGGGAAACATGGATGGATGGATGGATGGATGGATGGATGGATGGATGGATGGATGGATGGATGGATGGATGGTTGGATACATAGATGCTTGGATGGATGCATGGATGGATGGAGGGATTCACAGATGGATGCAGGGATATATGGATGGAAGGATGGATGGATGGATGAATGGATGGAGGGATACATAGATGGATGAAGGGATGATAGGTGGAATGGATACATTGATGGATGGATGGATGGATGGATGGATGGATGGATGGATGATAGATAGATAGATAGATAGATAGATAGATAGATAGATAGATAGATAGATAGATAGATAGATAGATGGATGGATGGATGGATGGATGGATGGATAGATGGATGGATGGATAGAGGGATACATAGATGGATGAAGGGATGATAGGTGGAATGGAAGAATAGATGGATGGATGGATGGATGGATGATAGATAGATAGATAGATAGATGGATGGATGGATGGATAGATGGATGGATGGATACATAGATGCTTGGATGGATGCATGGATGGATGGATGAATGGATAGAGGGATACATAGATGGATGAGGGGGTGATAGGTGGAATGGATACATTGATGGATGGAAGAATAGATGGATGGATGGATGGATGGATGGATGGATGGATGGATGGATAAATGGATGGATGGATGAATGGATGGATTGATTGATAGTTGGATGGATGGAAGTGTTCAAATGATAAAATATGATTATAACAATATTATCAATTTCAGTTACTAAGTATTAGTTTCAGTAGTGAAAACCCTATCAATAGGCTAAATGTTCACCGTGGTTTTCAGAGGGTGTTTATACCATGGTATGTTGGTTGTATGGTACTTTTTGTTATTACTGATTTGAGTTAAACTTCAATAATAATAATAATAATAATAAATAAAAACACACATTTTTCCTTTTTCTTTCAGAGTCCGTCCTGAGGAACCTCCCTTTGGCGCATCAGCAGCACATGTGTAGCTTGTCTCAATATCCAGTAAGCTGTCTGTATAGACAAGATCTGTAAGCGTCACAGGCACGTGCAGCATGTTAAACACAGCTGACTCGGGAACGCGCTCATGATGCCCACAAGTGCTGCCCACGTAGACAGCTCAGCGCGTTTGAGACAGAAAGTTTTCTTCTGGATGTCATTCTGCTCGCAGCATTGATTTGAAGAGTTCCCGTTGCTTGTGGAGTGATGATGATATGTGTGCTCATTCTAACGGACCCGTTACTTTGACGACACGAGCTCTGGACTACTTTGGGAATGATGATCGGTAACGAGCGGAGCTCACAGACATCCAAGCCGCCTGCTCCAGCCTCACCTGCGGCTTTACCGCTCAGCGCGTCCCGCAGAAGATTCTCCCGGCTCGGGAGGAAACACAGCAATGGATCCGTGCAGTGAGTTCACTTCTGAAGTCCCACTGAAGCTCAGAAATAACATTCATAAGCTGTCCTTTTGATCATAGATCTATAGTTTACACGTTAGCTAAACAGATACAAGCATAAGAGTTGATGTGTTCAGAGTGAACTGATTTTCAATCTTTTACAGACTTAAAGCAGCATGTATTTTCTCTATGCAATGTATACAAAAACGTATACAATTTTTATCCTACCTTCAACGTTTATGTTTGATCATTTTTAAATGCCTTTTGATTTTACATTGGTCTAAAAACTTCAGAAAAAGGCTAAAAGTGCTGTTACTAAGTCTATTCAGCTAACAGAAAGTAGGTTTTGGTAACGCTATCATTAAGTTGTGAAAATGTTGTTTCTCGGTGTTCAAAATGTCAGTTTGTTAAATGTCGTTAAGAAATGTTTTTCTTAGTTATGCGAACGTTAAAGGAACATTCCATTTGATCGTTTGTGGAAACATTAAACGTTAGTTGTCTGAAACAATTAGTATGCTAACAAAAAAAACACTTAAGATAAAGCAGTGCATAAATAATGTGTTTGTGTTCATGTTTTGAGAACGTTTTAGGACCAGTGTTGCTGGAAGAACGTTGTTCACATTTAGAGAACCTTTCAGAACTTACAGAGCCAAAGTTCTGAGAATGTTTCCTGTGAGCTGGACGTGTTCTTAACAAAGTGTGAAATGGATTATTTAGATATGTGTTGTGTAGAAACTATTCATATCAATTACACATGCTTCAATAAGTAATTCTGTGCTGAATAGTGTAATCAGAACTGGTTAACAAGGAGATAACAGTGTAAGTCAAGAACTAAAGACTAAATATGAGATGTTATGTGTGAAGAATATCTAGGTAAATATCAGAATGCTTTATTGTGCATTGTTTCTGGTCAAGCTGCAGTTGTTGAATTATGCTAAAAATAGAGAAAATATTATTCAGTTGTATTTATGATACAAAACATGTGATGAAATTGGCAAAATAGTATTTATTTATTCATTTATGTTTGTTGAAATACAAAAAAAAAAATTTTTGTCTTAAATTTTTATTCTTTTGTTTAAAATGTGTCCATTATATTCCACATAGTTTGAGGTGTTAATAACACTGCACTCTTAAAAATAAAGGTTCTTTATTAGAATTGATCTTTGATTTATTGGCATTAACTTAACTTTTCACATCCATAAAAACTTGTATTGCACACTATATAGTGAAGGGTTCTTTAGTTTATTTAAATGCTTTTCATCCTAAGAAAAATGTTCTTTTAAGAACTGATCACTGCAAGGGTCTTTGGGGAACCAAAATGGTTCTTCTGTTGCAACACCCTTTTGGAATATTTATTTAGAAGAGTTTATGGTGGAAATGTTCATGTGTTCTTAATTTTTTTTTTTGCAGACTTGTACACTGCTAGAGGAAATATGAAATGAGTTATAGTTGTAGAAGATTTTATTTAGGGCCAGTAGACGAGGAAACACATACACAGTACTACTGACTGACGCAATGAGTGAAGGCTGAAAAGGAGCTTTTGTGCCACTGCTACTGCAATAAACTGATTACTGGATTGGACAAAATCCTCCAAGTATTACGCAGAGCTTTGTATGTCTGTTATTTAAGTCTCTTTGTTCATTTTGTGAACATTGCTGTTCAGGGTGAAATGAGTGTAGCGATGAACAGCCAGACTGAAGCCATGTAGGTTTGCATCTACAGTCCAGTGGAGAACCGAGCAATCATTTTGGTTCCTCTTCCAGGTCCAGCTCATCCAGCGGCACGGCCAGATCAACGGAGAGCGTGGGAATCCGCCAGCCGGCGAAGAACAAGATCCGGCGTCACCAGCACCGTCTGTCGGCAGTGTTCGGCCGCGGGCCCAGAGGAGGTTCTGGAGAGATGGCCGCTGCGGCAGAGGAGGCGCAGGTGACAGACGACCCCTCCGAACTGTCCAATCACATCACGGCTCCAGGCATTCTAAAGATTTTTGGCACGGAGATCTGTGAAGGAGCCAACTACAAGAGCGTACTGGCCACAACACGCTCCAGTGCCAGAGAGCTGGTTAAAGAGGCACTCGCCAGGTGAGGCCAGAGAATAATGCCACTGATTTTGCTGCTGTGTTTAGCATAATCTGTAACCTGTTGTTTGTCACCCCCCTTTTTGAGCTTAGACATGAAAATATGCCATCCGAACTGCTCTGGAACACAGACCTAAAGGCCCGTACACACCGGGACAAATTTAGTGCGTGATATTCTCCGACGTTTAACGCCTCGTGACTAAACAAAGGGCGCCAATGTGAGTGTGCACACCGACGCGATAAACGCCACGCAGCGTAAAGCGTCATTTTTAAAACGCCTCGGGTTCGTTTTTGGTTTGACGCCGCGTCAAAACTATCCGACCAATGAGATTGGCGCTTTTGCTCACGTGTCTGGAGCAGCTGAAGTTACAGTAAACACAACTTGGGCGCTCAAACACAAAACAGTCTTGCCGAGCACACACGTAACGGCGAAGAAGATATCGCCAAGTAGCGTCTACACTGCCGGCGTCGGCGTCTTTCCTCATTCAACAGAACAATCATTTCTTCATCGCTGGAGCTGCTGGTGCTTGAAATATCCATGTTTTCTTTGTATGATTTTGACAAGCGCGTAAATACTTGCTCTCTTCTTCTGAGTGACAAGCGAGTGTCAGAAGCGTAAAGTTGCGCAGCGCCACCTTGTGTACCGGGGTATTTCTGTTTTACATTAAGCGCCATCTAATGTCAGGGAATGAATTTGCATGTTCACTCGGCTCATCGTCAGCGAAAATCGCTTGGGTGTGAACACAAAAAACACGTTGAAAAACGCTGGCGAATAACACGCCGATATTCGTCCCGGTGTGTACGGGCCTTTAGGCTATAGATTTTAAAGTTTGCTGTGAAGCAAATGCACTGCACTAAACATTTAATGTTTTGTACACAAACATATAATTTACAAAATAGTATGGACTACAATTGTTTGAAATTCAAAGCCATGTATCAAACCGAATTTGAAGTTGATATTACAAAAAATGAGGTTCCTGTACATTTTAGTTTTGTTTAACTTCACTGATTTTATGACGTGTTGTCCTGTCACATTTCCAGCTAACCTTCTCACAGCTTTTTTTAAATGTTATATAAATCTTCTTAAAGTCATGTTTTTAACATTCTTATAACTTTACGCACTCATGTTTAGAGAAAACATTCTGAGATCAACATTCTCGAGATGTTACTTTTTGTTGACTATTCCAAGAAATGTTTTTTGTAATGTTAAAATAATTTAATAATCACGACTATAAAACTGGATATTTTAATGTTCGTAGAATATTGAAAATGAAGGGTCAAATAATGTTACACTTTGTGGGTTCAAAATAAAGTTCATGGAATGATTTAAGAAACATTTTAGTAATTTTAATACAGCGTTATGATCACCGCCTGCTAAGAGGAATTAAAGTACAGTTTTCATCACAGTATTTAGGCTTTCGAACGATATCTAATTTATGATGATTACTAAAATATGTAATAGGAAAAAGGCACCAAGTGTCCTAACACCAGGGTAAAAGCTAAAAGACTTACACAGCAGTAAATGTGGTTCAAATATATTCAGGGTTGTGTGAAATAATATTTAAATTTGGCTGATAATATAAAAAAAATATTTTGATTCATAATGCTAATTTGAGCAAAAAGTCCAGATAAGTTTCTTAAAGGTTTGGATTTATGTAAAAGCACTAAATGTCTTTGTGCACATTGGTTAAAGTCCATTGAAACGCATGAGGTTTTCATTCCACATGTCTTTGGTTGGTTTGGAGAAGTTTGATTCAAGGCAAAATGAATTCCTTGGTGAAGCCACATTGGATCGAATGCTGCGTCAGCACTCAGACACTGAATCTCTCCATTCTTTCCCAGTTCTACAGCTACAGTGTGTGCCTGAAAGAGCCTGCTTTCCTTAGTTTGTAATGTTTACTGGAGCTTTAATTGTTCAACTGATTTCAACATTGATTACCAGTGTCGGGGAAAGTTACTTTTAAAAGTAATGCGTTACAATATTGCGTTACTCCCTAAAAAAGTAACTAATTACGTTACTTAGTTACTTTTTATGGAAAGTAATGCGTTACATTACTTTTGCGTAACTTCCGCGTAACTTTTTAAATATGAGCAGGGCTTGATTGTTTGTTTTTTAATACAAGAAGTTATATTTATAGCAAATATAAAAGCCTTTCACACCAAAAAGTGTAATGAATAAACCTCAGACTGAAGAAGAGTAAATCACGTCTGTACAGAAGAACACAGGAGAAGTTCAACACTCTTCAGTAATTAAAAAACAAAGCACAATCGTTAATGTAAAGTAATTTTTGCTTATGTTGAACTGGATCATCAAAGGTCATCAGCAAACACATCGTTAATAAAATGAGATTAGATATATTTGTGTTGTTTAACATATTTAATTATTGCAGGTTTGCGTCATATTCTGAGTTTCACTGTTTTAATTCATTTTGATGAATACTGAATCTGTTTTTTGTGAGTGTGATGAATTAATACACATTCATATTTAGTCTAGATTAGATCTACAGTAAGATCATGTTCACACGGCGCTCTGTCATCAATAAATGGAGAAAAATAACTCAGATATTTTCTAGTAAATTAAAAAGTAATGCGTTACTTTACTAGTTACTTGAAAAAAGTAATATTATTACGTAACTCGCGTTACTTGTAATGCATTACCCCCCCGACACTGTTGATAATAATCAGAAATGTTTATTGAGCAGCATATTATAATTATTTCTGAAGATCACGTGACACTGAAGTAATGATGCTGAAAATACAGCTTTAATCACAGGAATTAATTAAATGTTACAATACATTCACATAGAAAACAGCTATTTTAAATTATGATAATATTTCACAATTTGGACTATTTCTGATTAAATAAATGCAGCTTTGGTGAGCATGCTTTGAATAACATTAAGAAATCTAAGTGACCTCAAACCTTTGTACAGTCGTATGAAGATATATATCCTATTATTTGATGCATATCAGTTATTCTGCTGTTTCAGATATTCCCTGAGCAAAGAAAACGCTGACGACTATGCGTTATGTGATGTGATCGGTTGCATTGGATCCAGCCAGTGCTGGAGGACCGAATGTGTTCGTGTGGTGGGAGACAACGAGAAGCCGCTGCTGCTGCAGTCGCTCTGGAAACCCAAAGAAGGCTTCGCTCGCCGCTTTGAGATCCAGCGCAAAGCCACTGTAGAAGAACACAACTCTAAAGACCAGGACACTGTGACCGCTGGTATACCTCCACACGCATAATTCAAGATGTTTTTACTGTTACTTACGACTAAAACTGACCGTTTTGACTTGCTGTAGGTCCTTATCCTTTCTGCAGACAGACAATTTAGTGATTTTAGCAAGATAAGAAGCCAAATATTTAGTACCACTGAGATAATTGTTCAGATTTGATATGCAGAAACCCCTGCCATTTTATTATATTTTAATTAGCTTATAAACTGACAATAAATTTAAGCTAAAGCGGTTAAAGTTAAAGTTGTTTAAAGTTACATTAAACAACTTAATGTTGTATTAAACCCTTTGCAAGGCAGCATTATATTTATATTCCTCCAAAGTTATGGTTATGGTTGTTCTAAAGCCCAAACAATTAACACAAGTATTAATCTTCTGAAATTAAATTGACAATTTGCTCATCAATCATTTTGGTTTCCTAAACTTGAAAACCTCTTATTGACTCAGATCAGAATGTTCAGCATTTAAAATTGAACCCACAATTTGGTGTAATATTTACATACTGAATTGCAATTTGCTGTCTTTCTTAAACCTATTTGCATATAAATTGTAATTGTAATTATCTAAAATTATAATTTGCTGAAAATGGACACACCCTCAAGTTTGTTTCTTCATCAGATTTGGAGAAATGTAGCATTGCATCAGTGTCTCAGCAATGGATGCTCTGCAGTGAATGGGTGCCGTCAGAATGAGTCCAAACAGCTGATAAAAACATCACAATAATCCACACTACATTTTTTATCTAAAATACGAGTCTCTAATCCATAATAACACTTCCTCCAGTAAACAAACTCCATCTACTGATGTCTCTCACATCATAATCCAACCACATATTAGTTTAGAGCTGTTTTGTCTTGTAAACGGTGTTTGATCTGAGCAGATTTCTCTCCTGATTCAGACCACTTTTTCACTGGAGGAAGTGTCATGGATTATGAACACATTTTTTAGTTAAAAACGGTGGTGGTTTTGTTTCTTACACACTGTCAAAGCTTTTGGGTTCACAAGACATTAACTGATGGACTGGAGTGGTGTGGATTATTGTGATGTTTTAGCTGTTTGGACTCATTCTGACGGCACCCATTCACTGCAGAGCATCCATTGCTGAGACACTGATGCAATGCTACATTTCTCCACATCTGATGATGAAACAAACTCATCTACACCTTGGATGGCCTGAGGGTGAGTAAATAGTTGGCTGAACTATTCCTTTAACACCTTCTCCAGGTATAAACGCACAGGCACGTAAGCTGCAGAAGACGCGCTCCAGAGGGAAGTCCGTGCCGCTGGACATATGCATGAGTGATGACGCCGTGGACGGCAGACACAATCTGTTTAAGAGTCTCAGTGACACGGATCTGACAGCCGACGCTCAAAGCACCTGTACGGAGCGAACGCAGGAGGAGGATCCCGAGGCCGACAAAGCAACGCAGTGTCCTGGTAATGAACGGGAGGAGACGGAGAGCAGCGATGACAGCGCCACACAGTACTCCATTCACCCGCCTCTGGACTTCCCATACTTCCTGCTTCTGCAGGGCTTCAGTTACAGACAGGTAGGACAGAGTCATACTATATCTGTGTTGCTCCTCCCTCTCTCTCTCTTCACCGCTGCATCCGTCTTTCCCTCCTCCAGCCCATCAAACACACTGTTTCTGGAATTCAGTGGCATGTAGTTGTTATCAGTGCAGCGTATTTAAGTTGGCTTGAGAAAGTCAGTTTACTGATCTACTATTTAACCTCCTAGAGATTTCAAACTACAACCACCAAAGACCTTTAGACTGGTCTCACTCGGGTTGCTTCAGTATATCTTTCTAACTGATTGAACTTAAGATTTTCGTTAAACGGATGATCGAAACTACGAAAGGTCCCATAGACTTCCATTGAAGCTTTTGTACAGTAAGACCTATATAGTGTTTAAGCTATCTGACTATCATAGCATGCTAAATCATGCTAGCAACATACTAAAACATGTTAGCAAAGTGCTAATCATGCTAACAACATTCTAATAACTCTAAATAACATGCAGCAACATGCTAATCATGCTAAAACATGCCAACAACCTGATAATCATGCTAGAAACATGATAACAACATGTTAATAATGCTATCAACATGATAACAACATGCTAATAATGCTAGAAACATGCTAATAACATGTTAAATATAAGCTAATCATGCTATCAACATGTTAAAACATGTTAACAAATGTGAAATCATGCTAACAACATATTAAATATAAGCTAATCATGATAGCAACATGCTAAAACATGTTAACTTGATAGTGCTAATCATGCTAACAACATGCTAATAATCTAAAAACATGCAGCGACATGCTAATAACATGCTAATCATACTAGAAACATGCTAATGCCAACAAAATATAAGCTAATCATGCTAGAAACATACTAACAACATGTTAATAATGCTAATCACTTGATAACAACATGCTAAGCATCTAAACATGCATGCGACATGCTAATAACATCTTAATCATGCTATCAACATGCCAACAACATGCTAATCATGCTAGAAACATGATAGCAACATGTTAATAATGCAAAACCTGATCATGCTAAGCAAACATGCTAAAAATGCAAAAGTGCTATCAATCATGTTAACAACATAATAAAACATGCTAGCAACATGCTAATCATGCTAAAACATGTCAGCAACCTGCTAATTATGCTAGAACCATGATAGTAACATGTTAATCATGCAAAACTTGATAGCAGCATGCTAAGCCAACATGTTAACAACATGCTAATAATGCTAGAAACATGCGAATAACATGTTAAATATAAGCTATTCCTGCTAACAAGATACTAAAACATGTTAGCATAGTGCTAATCATGCTAACAACATGCTAATCACTCTAAAAACTTGCTAGCAACATGCTAATAACATGCTAATCATGCTAAAACATGTCAACAACCTGCTAATCATGCTAGAAACATGATAACAACATGTTAATAATGCAAAACTTGATAGCAAAATGCTAAGAATGCTAAAAGCATGCTAGCAAATGCAAAAATGCTATCAACATGTTAACAACATGCTAATAATGCTAGAAACATGCTAATAACATGTTAAATATAAGCTAATCATACTAACAACATACTAAAACATGTTGGCAAAGTGCTAATCATGCTAACAACATGCTAATCACTCCCAAAAACATGCAGCAACATGCTAATAACATGCTAATCATGGTAAAACATGCCAACAACCTGCTAATCGTGCTAGAAACATGATAGCAACATGTTAATAATGCAAAACTTGATAGCAACATGCTAAGCATGCTAAAAGCATGCTAGCAAAATGCTAAAAATGCTATCAACATGTTAACAACATGCTAATCGTGCTAGAAACACGCTAATAACATGTTAAATATAAGCTAATCATGCTAGCAACATACTAAAACATGTTAACAAAGTGCTAATCATGCTAACAACATGCTAATCACTCTAAAAAACATGCTAGCAACATGCTAATAACATGCTAATCATGCCAAAACATGTCTACAACCTGCTAATCATGCTAGAAACATGATAGCAACATGTTAATAATGCAAAACTTGATAGCAACATGCTAAGCATGCTAAAAGCATGCTAGCAAAATGCTAAAAATGCTATCAACATGTTAACAACATGCTAATCGTGTTAGAAACACGCTAATAACATGTTAAATATAAGCCAATCATGCTAGAAACATATTAGCAAAATGCTAATCATGCTAAAACATGCTAGCAAAATGTTAATCATGTTAGAAACATCTTAGCAACATGTTAACAACATGTTAATCATAATAGAAACATGTTAACAGCATGCTAGCAACATGTTAATAACATGCTAGATCAGGGGTTTTCAATTTTTTTTAAGAGCGACCCTATTTTTTTCTTTTTAAATTGACGCAGCCCATATATATAGGGAGGGGGCCGTGTAGCGTATAAATGAGCAACAACTACACAACTGCACCACACACGGGTCTCGAGTCACTGTGGGAGCTTCTGATATGGCGGGGCATTCGTGGGCCATCCCCCCGTCCCCCAAACTGTGCCTGTACCGTGCCCCCCACATTACTTCCTCTCCCTCTCCTTGCTGAATGTGATCGATTTCAAAGCGAACGTGAAACCGATAAAACAGTGCACATAAGAAAGCGATTGCACGCTTTAGCGAGCGTCAGCTACTGCACGCGATCACAGATTGCACGCTTCCCGCCCGAACCACCCTCCCCTCCACACACAATGTGATTTTTGCCCCCCTAGAAATTCAAATACCCCCCTGATGGAGGTGCCCTGGCGCCGGCTCTGGATATGTTATAAGTGAGGGTGCTTTAACCTTAATGCACATCTATATGACATATCGTATTTTGTCCAGTCCATTGTTATGATTATAACTATATCAGTCTTAGCGATTTCGAAAAGGAATCCCTCATTTGTCACTCCTGAAACTTTGCAGTGTGTTCTGCAAAGCAAGACCCTGGTCCTCTTAGCAGCAAGAAAAACAAAACTTTTATTAAAAGTGGATTATATAGCCAAGAAAGCATGAAAAGAGCGCTCCCTTAATAATCACTGAAAAGCTGTCACTCGTTTCAGTTTTTTTTGTTATGGCCAATCAAGGAATCTACACCTCTACACTGCACAAGCGGCTGCTGCTTACTTTCATTTTCTATAGTTAATGTTTATTTTGTTATTAAAGTTAAGTTAGCCGCTTCCTTCTTCCCTGAGCCTTGAACTGTGTTATACATATACATCCCATACAGACCCATTTTTTAAGTCTCGACCCAGGGTTTGAAAACCCCGTGCTAGATCATTGCTAGCATATTGTCTGTTTATTAATCCTTATGAAGCACATATTAATGCCTTATTCTGCATGACCATATTTTAGATTCCTTAATATGACCCCATACCTCCATAGTGTGACAAGTTGCAATTATTTTTGCTATTTGTTGGAAGCAAAATCTATGGAAGCTTATTTCTTCCAATTAATAAAATATTTTGAAAATCTGATCTCTTTTTTTCTCTCAGGACTGTGTGATATAAACATGCAATTGTGACATGCAAAATTATCCTTTTATTTTTATTCTGTGGTGGAAACGGGCTTCTATATAAATCACATTTAGAAGGAATATTATTATTTTATTCAATATCAGATTTAGCTCAAATTACTTTCTTTTACCTTGCGCTGAAAAATGGATTTGGAAACAGTTTTCACTCAAAAATTGTTAGTAAATTTGACACTTAATTATAAAGAATAACAGTATAATTTTGTAGAAAGACTACTGAAGTTGTATTTTCTTATAAAACATGCAGTACTCCAATAGTTATACATATTAAAAAAAAAAAAAAAAAAATTTTTTTTTACAGTGTGTAGGAAAGTTTTGGGTAAATAGAAAAAGAAGCACACTTAATTTATTGAATAAGCACTTGTAGTGTACTTCAAATCTTAAAAGTATATTTGTGAAAACTGTACTTACAGGTAATCTAATATTAATGAAATAAAAAGCCACTTAAGTGACTTAAAGAGAGAGATGTTCACGATTGCTTCTTAACACACTAAAGCAGAGTTTTGATATTGATTTATTGTGCTTTGAAGAAGTACACTTAGTTTGATGTGTTGACTTACTATTTATGAAGTCCCAATATACTGTTTTTGCACATCTTATTTGTTTTGCACTTTTTATTCTATTGCACATTTTACTCTTTATTTCTCTTTTTTTTACCTATATATATGGTCTTGTGTTGTGTTACTTTTATATAATTTTTATTGTTATTCTTTTGCACTGTCCACTGAGCGGACCTGATTTGATTTACATTTCACTTCTGATTATACCCTGTATAATTTATTATGTGACGAATAATGTATTAACTGTAGAGTGTTACTTAATATTAGATTAAAATTAATATATTGAAATGTACTAAATTGCAACTTCATCATTACAAATATATTTCAATACATGACATGCTTTGTTTTTTAGTTTATTATAAATTCTTGTCAGTACATTCAGCAGTAAATTACATATAAAGATGTACCAAACACTCTAATTACATTTAATATTAATTAAAACTATTAGTTATTTTCATTTAATTATAAATAGCATGAAATTAAGTCTCTGAAACATATTCATTTAAAGTATATTATTTCCATAACTCTTTTTTAAAGTATACTAAAAAGAGGTTTTTGCTCCACAATTCCAGCTTTTATAGCAATTTGTGACTTGAGCATGATGTTTTATAATGTTAGACATAAACCAGTGATGTTAAACTACAGAATTACTGGGATTTTCTCTCATTTGGTTTGTTTTGGGAAAATAATTCAGTCGGTGATCAGAAATGACAATCTTACAATCACAACGATTCACCCCCTTTACACTGCACTACAGTACAGGTGACGTCAATGAACCATGGAAACAAATGATCCCACATCCCGTCGATTCCATTGGAAAATAACAGAGTGTGCCAAACAGAGGAAAAATGGCATGAAAAATGATCACGTATGCAAAAACAGGCCTAGTGTTCACGCTGGACAGGAAGTGGAGCGTCCGAAGGGTGGGCTCACTTCCTGTCAGATTCGCTGTGTGTGTGATGACAAGCGTAAATGATCAAACACACGAGTGTGCACACACACTCTACATGTTAACTTCACATGCGTGAGCCGGGTAGATTACTTACTAATTGTAATCGTTACTGATTCCAAATTACATGGAAAAAAATTGTAATCAGTAGAACACACATACTGATTAAAAACGTATAACCTGAATGCAATTGTAAGTCTCTTTGGATAAAAGCGTCTGCTAAATGCATAAATGTAAATGTAAATGTAATGTAAACCATTACAGGTTACAATGTAAACCATTACATTACTCATTTTGGGTAATATAATCAGATTACTTTTGACCTACCTCATTTATCACATTGATTTAAACAGGATAATCTTATACTGGAATGATGTAAAAATACAAAGAGTGAGAAAATATATTCCTTTCGTTTTAATTAATAACATAAAGTGCACTAAACATATTACATCAAGGCTTCTCAAACTGGGGTTCGTAAAGGATCTGCGGGGGTTTATGAGTTTAATGAAAGGCTAACAAGTAATTCATACACTCGCTAAAAAATAAGAAATATTTTCTGTTTACCTGCACTCCATATGACCATTAATCAATGTCAGAGAACCGTGAACATGTGATACTTAATCATTACGATATATATTTTAAAATCTCAGGGCTATTTAAAGAGGTTATTGACTGTGATTTCACTTTTTTTTAACTTTAGTTGGTGTGTAATGTTGCTGTTTGAGCATAAACAACATCTGCAAAGTTACGATGCTCCAAAATCAATGCAAAGGAGATATTGTCTTTTACAGAATTGCTGATTGACCACATCTTTAAAGTACATATATTAGGTGAAAGATAAAAGACAAAAGGTTTGAGAGTGTCTGCAAATAAGAAATAATGAGAATATGTGCATTTGAAAGACAAAAGCTTTTCAATTATACATAATAATACATGATTAAATAACCTACCGAGTGATAATTCAAATAAAAATGAATGTTCATCAGTAGTTGATGCAATGTTGAAACTCTTCTTAAACCTGAAATGATTTTTGTTAATCATTGGTCGCCACCTGAATAATGACTAGTCTGTGTGAATGTCCACAAAACTGGACTTTCTGAGTGGATATAAGCGGTAGACTATTTCAGAAAGGGACATTTAAAAGATAAAAGATAGGAGTTAGAGAGAATCAATAAATGATTAATCTATTGTGTGAATAATATGTAATCATGTAATCGATACAAAGTAACTGTAGTCTGATTACGAGTATTTCAAATGTAACGTACTTCATTTTGGGAATCTGATTACGTAATCCAGATGACATGTAATCAGTTACTGCCCAGCTCTGCGTGTAATGATTATTATTAGACTCTACATCCATTCTAACGGATGCCAGCCAGTTCCTTGGCATTGATTGTGCCACACTTTAGAGGAATGCTCAAACTGTGGACAACAGTCCCCTCCAAAAGCATTGGAACAGTGAAGACAAAATTACTCTGTTGGCTGTGGAGTCATACGGAAGTTCTAAGCGGCCATGCATTATTATAATTTTTCTGTCTTGTTTTGTCGTTATCACGACTTAATTTTCTCGTGATCTCGACATAACGAAAGTTGTTTTGTCGTTATCACGACTTAATTTTCTCGTGATCTCGACATAACGAAAGTTGTGGATCTCAACGTAAAAACCGTTTTCTCACGATGTAATTGTAGCTATCGCGAGAAAATCTGGCGAATATTATGTGTACGCGCTAGCGGCTGATATCTCCATCATAAAGTTACTAATTTCCTGCAGCAAATATGGACTTTATCTCTGCATTGAGAGAGAGGGGCGTCCCCGAGGAAATTGAATTTGACTACACGTGACTACACGTTCAGGGTCGCTATATTGTCTTCGACGATAAAGTTGCAGACCCGACAGCCTCCTTCTCAAGTGTCCAACACTTATGTGTAAGTCGTCAATCACTGACAGACACAGAGCTATTTCAGTTTGAGTGAGTCCTGATCAAAGTAGAAGCGAATACGATCATCCATGATGCTGCGATGATGCTGCTTCTATAGCATTTTCTCACGCCGAATACACAGAGAAAATTAAAAGTTGTGATAACGACAAAACAACTTTCGTTATGTCGAGATCACGAGACAATTAAGTCGTGATAACGACAAAACAACTTTCGTTATGTCGAGATCACGAGAAAATTAAGTCGTGATCACGAGAAAACAAGACGGAAAAATTATAATAATGCATGGCCGCTTAGAACTTCCGTAGAGTCAAGACATTTACAAATATGATTAAAAGATGAATATGAGACAAAACTACAGAATGTCAAATTTTATTTTGGGTGATTGAACACATACATGTTTTACCAGCTAAGAAGTTCAGCACTTTTAGAGTTCATCCCTCCATCTGATGTGAGCATAAGTATTGGGACAGTTGCCTCACGGGTCTTTCTAAGTGATCAGCTGTGTCCTGTTGCATTAATTCTTCAGATATTAAAAGCAGGGAGTGTGTCGTATCAGTTATATCCATTACTTCTGCATTCTGAATCATGCATTCGATTATGACACACACACAAACCAGGATGAAGACGAGGGCGCTGACTTTGAGAGAAAAGCAAGCAATTTGGATGCTAAAAGAAAATAAGTCAATTAGAGCTCTAGCAAAAACAAAGGGCATGGAGAAATCACGAGTTTGGAAACCACCAGCGACACCAGCAACGACCTGATCGGCTGAGAAAACAACAGTAGTTGATGACAGACAAATCATAAAAGAGGTGAAAATGAACCCTAAAAGACGTGTCTGTAAAATCACCAACAGCGTCCAGAAAGCTGAGGTGATGCTCTGACGATCTACTGTCCTCAGGAGACTCTGACACAGAATTACAGACGCTACAGCGAGATGCAAACCTCTGACCAGCACCAAACATAGAAAGACAAGATTAGAGTTTGCAAAACAGCACAAAGGTGAGCCAGAAGAGTTTTGGAACTGTGTTTATGGACCGATGAGACAAAGATGAACCTTTATCTAAGTGATGGGAAAACAAAACTGTGGAGAAAAAGGGAACTGCAAAAGATCCCAAGCATGGATCCTCATCTGTAAAGCATGGTGGAGGTGGTGTCATGGCATGAGCATGCATGACTGTCTCTGGAACAACTCTACTGATGACTTCATGTATGATAAGGACGTCTCGTGGGAGAGCTCGTGGGTGATTCCCGTTTATATCATAAAGCAGAGGTTCAAAATCCGGTTCGAACACCACTGGCCACGAGCTTTGGGCTCTCCTCTCATGGAAAATATTGTTTTATACAACATTTTATTTTAGATAAACTAGAAACAATGTTTAATATATAAAGTGTTATCTTGAAATGCAAGTCAATAACAATTGGCTGAACCCAGAGCCAATGGTGAAAGTCTTTGCGCGAAGAGACCACGCCCCATTTTGGAGGTTCTGCCCACTTTTGGAGTTCACGCCCCATTTTGGAGATCTTCGGTCTGCAGTTATACCTACTTGCTAAAATGCCCTGTATTTGAGTATGTTGCTTTAATGCAAATGAGCTGGTGCTCCCGGTGAAGAGGGCGGAGCTTCAAGAGCTCAGCTCCAGCATTAGCAGTGCTAGCCTTTACAAATAAACATTCCACGATTAGTACAAGCCTGATATCTTTACAGAAAACATACTCTGTTTAAAAGTCAGTCATCTGATTGTACTGTGCATAATACATTTGCGTTTATGAATTACACAGACAGGGAGCACAGTGCGATAAAAATAACAACATAGCTGTTCTCATGCTATCACAAACTTTATAAGTCCCACTCAATTATGAGCTCAACAAACTGAAGCGATCGACTCACTTTGCTTTCATATGCAACTTTTAACAAACACGTTCCTATTCACGATTATTCATGAAGACCGCACCAGTGAAAACAGACAGAGACAATGGTAGCTTTAGCATCATTAGCCTTACAGAGTGCCTAGAAGCTCTTTCAGAAGGGCAGTTTGTAAAACAAACGCGTGACATTTACTTTGTCTGGAGCTCACGTTTGCGCACAAAGCGTTGGTATTTATTTCTACACGTATTGGGGACTTTACCGATTTTTTCCAGGACATTTTCCTCAGATAATGAAACTTAACCACAGTGTCATCAGCGGCTCAGATGGAGGGAGTCTATGGAGACTCGTATGTTCGTTCATCCCAAAACACAACACTTGAAAAGCCTCTTTGGCGCTGATGGTGTATATCTCCAGCAGCTGCAGCAAGTAATCAGTAATGGAGGCGTACGCAGCTTCTGATTCAGGGCTGTGTCTATAGGGCATCGTCACAAATGAGCAGGACTTTTTCTCCTCAGTGATGTGAACAGAGGGAGAATCTGAAACAGCTCGTTCTGAGAGACTGTTTATGATTTTTTTAGATTATAAAAAAATGAGTGGGTGGATTTTTACCATTATAGGCTGGTTGTTTTCACACACTGCAGCCACACAACAGTGTTCAAACACCATAAACGTGATTTTTGCATAATAGGTCACTTTTCATTTTCCTTGTCAGTTATAAAAGTAAAGTGGTCCAAAAAGTGCAATAACAGTATCACTACAGGCTATAACTATTTTTATATTTTGTATTTATGTACTGTTTTTTTTCTACGCATTTAAGACAACAATTAAACATAAGATTTCAGTTTTAGTGGGTTGACACTTTTCTAATGCATGACAAAGACTAAGGATTGTTTACATGTTTGTGGTTTGTTCAGTTGTGGATTCCTGAAATAACATATATTACAGTTAGATAAGTGGATCAGAGTCCAAATTATAATAGTTTCTTGTCATGTTGACATACTAAGAATATTTAGATCTTCCCAAAACCTCTAGAACTTTATAACTCGTGCAGTGAATGTGTTTCATTCCCTCCCCAGGATTTTGTCATCTATGCCCTGATCAATAGCTGCACAGTATTCGGACGCCACATTGAAGAACCTCCCAGTGAGACCGAGAGCGATGTCGATCGCATGAATCTCTGGGCTGATGATCTTCTGCCCGAGCACTGCAGCGTCCGGCGTCTGGACGTCACTCGGCCCTCACCGTCCGGGACCGAGACCCGACTGAAACCCCTCAACAGAGCGAAGGTCAAGAGGAACGGAGCCGTCATCAAGCACGAGGTGGAGCTGCAGTCAGGAGACGTCATCGCACTGGGCGATCATTACCTCTTCATGTATAAAGACCCCACCTGTCCAAAGGTCACGACCCCTACAGAGGTGTCTCAGATGAGCAGACGGCCTCCTCTCTGTAAATCTTGCGTGAGAGTGAGAACCTGCTTCAGAGACGTGGATGGAGCAGAGCTGCTTCTGCCGTATGACGTGGAGCATGAGTCCAAGGTCCTGAAGGAGATCTTCAGCGTGGTGGAGCGGGATCCGGCCGCACACAAACTGACCGCGGCCTTCCTGCTGTGTTTGTGTCTCCAGCAGTCCGCCGCTCACTTCTCAATGCCGGCTCTCCGGCGGCTGCTGCTACAGACGGCCAACGAGCTGCAGACCATCGTATGGGTGAGTTTACTGAGTCATTTCATTTCAAACGATTGTTTGTCTTTCGGCCAGTGTTTGGACTTACCATAATGTTGAGAGGAAATGCAACCACAATATAACCACAATATGATTAAAGGGACGGTTCACCCAAAAATGAACATTCTGTTATGATTTACTAATCCTCATGTTGTTCCAAAATTTTATGAGTGTCTTTCTTCTGTTGAACACAAAAAAAGATATGTTGGAAACCAAACAGCTGACGGCAGCCACTGACTTCCATAATATGGAAAAAAATACAATGGAAGTCAATGCTACCAGCAACTGTTTAGCTCTTCTTTTGTGTTCAACAGATGAAAGAACTGAATAAATGAATATCTGCTGAATATATTTTTAGACAAAGGTCTTGTTAATGATTTTCAGGTTTGTTCAAGGTAATTGATTCGATAAGTTTTTCAATAGCTGAAGAATATGTAAAAGCATGAAAATTAGCCCATGTTTTACTCACCCTCAAGGCATCCTAGGTGTATATGACGAATCCAATCAGAGTTATATTAAAAATTGTCCTGGCTCTTCCAAGCTTTATAATAGCAGTGGGCGGGTGTTTTATTCAACCGTCCAAAAATATGCAATAAAGCACATTCATCCATAATAAAACATGCCTCACGTGACTCCGGGGGGTGAATAATGGCCTCCTGTAGCGATCTGATGTATTTTTTTCCCTACTTAAAATTTAATAAACACTTTTCTCTCACTTCTGGTATCTGTCGTACACAGAAGCCGTTGACTCGCGCACCTGTGAGATATGCTAGTCTCACGAGTTTGTTTACAGGAGCAAAGGAAAACCAGTCTCCGCTTGGCTTATATCAAGCTCCACCGACATTTTTCTTTACAAATCCTCATCTTGTGCTTCTAATTCGTGACTGACATTTAGTTTTGCTCTCCTCCGCGTTTGTGACGAATCACCGGCGCATGCGCTACGCCTACGTTAGAGGTCTGCACGGGCTCAAAACTGAAGCCCAACCCGTAAGATTGTCTGACCATACCCGAATTCACGAATGCATCAGTTAAATTTAGATCCCCCCCAACGAATAGCCAAAAAGGAAAAGGCTTCATTTCAACTGCAAAGTTGATTAAGAACCAAATCAATCAGTCACAAACATTTACCAGTTATGAAAGTTTGTGAACATCAGGTGCAGCGTGTACATTCTGCCCAGTTTATGAATTTTGTATGGACAAGAAGATAATTCTTCCACATACACCGTGCAAATTATGGTCATTTTTGTCAGTTAAGGCTCGTTAGCATTCTGTCTCATTTAAAGAGACAATCTTAAAATATGATTGTATTTATTTGAATGCATTAATCATTTATTTGAATTAGCGAGAGAGAGAGAGAGAGAGAGAGAGAGAGAGAGAGAGAGAGAGAGAGAGAGAGAGAGAGAGACAGAAGAGAGAGAGAGAGAGAGAGAGAGAGACAGACAGACAGAGAGAGAGAGAGAGAGAGAGAGAGAGAGAGAGAGAGACAGAGAGAGACAGACAGAGAGAGAGAGAGAGAGAGAGAGAGAGAGAGACAGAGAGAGAGAGAGAGAGAGAGAGACAGAGAGAGAGAGAGAGAGAGAGAGAGAGAGAGAGACAGAAGAGAGAGAGAGAGAGAGAGAGAGAGAGAGAGAGAGAGAGAGAGAGAGAGAGAGAGAGAGAGAGAGAGAGAGAGAGAGAGAGAGAGAGAGAGAGAGAGAGAGAGATGAATGTTGCTGCGTGTGAACCTTGCTGCTCTACAAGCAATGAGGCTTAGTTACTTCAAAAAGCGATTTTGCCGCCTCATTGCAGATAACTATAATGTTGTGACGAGTCTAGCCTGTCAGAGCTATTTTACTAATAAAAGTTTCCGTGCTGTTTGTGCGCCGATCTCTGATATCAAAACTTGAAATGCATCATGTGTGACACCTTTAAACAAATCAGTTCATATAGTTTGGTTTACTACAAACCCGACCCGAGCGGTTTCATTCCATTAAACATTAACCGAAAGAATCAGACTGACTCACTCATAAATACTCGTTTCGGGTTTCGAAGTAGGGCGGTTTCGGGTCGGGTAGCAGACCTCTAGCCAAAACATCATCTCGGCAAAGCCGACAGTAGAGTGAAAGTGTTTGTAACGTTTTAAGTATGGATATTTTTCTTACAAAAATGCATCAAATTGCTACATGAGGCCCTTATTCACCCCCCGGAGTCGTGTGAGGCACGTTTAATTATGGATTAATTTTCAACTGTAGTTGTTATTACTTCCTAAATCAATCAGTGTGTTAAAGGAGTCATATGACGTTGCTAAAAAGAACATTATTTGGTGTAATGCAATGTGTTTATGGGGTTTAAGGTTACAAAGCTCATCATTCTGAGAAGAGAGGCGTGCTCTGATTGGCCAGCTATCCAGTGTGCTGTGATTGGCCGAATACCTCAAGCATGAGATGGAAATGTTACGCCCCTTACCGTCTTGTGATGCCGTGTTCCGGCGCGACGAGACAAAAACAATAAAACCCATTATAAACGAGGCATTTAGATGTCTGCTTTTGTGATCGGAGAAACAACAAACAACAAGCACTACTCTACACTGCTCAAAACTCACGTTTGAATAGTCAGTACAAATTCTTTAAATAAGAAAACATACTTACAGGCTGTGAGTCAGACTGTCCTTACGACGTTGTAATTGCCCCACTTTATAGAAACAACCTTTGAGCACATCTGGCAGTCTACTCTTCCAGGTTCAGCAAATAGTCCTCCGCACACACTCTAATATGTGGGTTGAACATCTGGAACAATGTTGTAAATACAGCTTAACCACTGATTTCTAGTTGTGTCCTCTTTTGGAAGCCCAAACAAAGTACTTTCTCTTTCACAACGAAACACAGCGTCTCCAGTGCATGGCGCTGGCGGCAGCAACAAATTTGCAAATCTTCCCACAATGTGACGTTGACATGTGGGGGCGTGTTTAAATGAGCCATTTTAGGGGGGCGTGGCCAAGTCTTAACTTTGATAAAGAGTATCTCTTTGGTTTTGAGACTTTAGTCTTTGTAACTTCAGGGATCTTATCTATGCACAAACAGCTTGTAACACTCCAAAGAGAAAGCAAAACTTGAAATCGCATCATATGACACCTTTAAACAAATCAGTTCAGTGAATAATTCAATGACTCACTCGTAAAGACAGCCACTTGTTTAATTCCTGACTGAATCAACGTTTTGAAAGAATCAGTGACTGACTCACTCATAAAGACTCGCTGGCGTAATGATGTAACATGCAGAAGAGTCCAGCATATTAAAGTGATAGCCAAAAATTAAACTCATTGACTTTCTCTCTCGTTATTCCAAACCTGAGTTTTGTCTTCTGTGAAATGAATTGAAAAGTGTCTCATTTCTCATTGACTTCCATAGTAAGGACATCAAATACAATGGAAGCAAATGAAAACCGAAACAGTACCAACATTGTACTAAATATACTCTTTTGGGTTCTGCAAAATAAATAAAGTCATATGGTCTTTGAATGACATGAAGGTGAGCAAATGATCACAGAAATAACACATTTTTGGATGAACTATCACTTTGAGTTCAAGCACTGTAACTACTAGTGTAACTTGTTATATAGTGTATGAGTCAAGCGTAATGACTTTAATGGTGCTTTTGCATCCTTTTAGAAACTTAAATGCTTGTAACTGCATAGAATCCAGACTTCAGATGTTCTGTGTAAGATAGAAAGTAGCCAAACATGGATTTGAGCGACATGAGAGTCAGTGAATGACAGCATTTTACAGCCAGTCATTAGACATATTTAGTCTTTTACAGCCAGTCATTAGACATATTTAGTCTTCCGTGTCTTGCATTGTAACTGTATCTTTTATACTTTAATACAGGAAAAGGCAAAGGAACTCGCAGCTTTGCAGCCTGAAAGGTAAGATCAGGATCTCGTATCTCATCGTTTCGTAACCAGAGGAATTAAAATCAATATCTTAGACACGGCGTACATTAAAACCAGATTTTCCTCCTGATGCAAGCAGAAGTGAGTCAGACGTGGCAGACTGGCCTTCTGGCGCTGACAGACTGATCCGGGGTCTGGAGCCGCTGGTCCTCTGGATGTCCAACTCCGTCCAGATCCTTCACTTCATCCACCAGGAGGTTCCTCGTCTGCTGCACGGAGTCTCTCAGGAGGAGGAGGACTGCATTGGTAATTCAGTCAGTGCTGATGTGAATAATCTGATGTTTGCGTGCAGATTGGGTATCTTTGCGTGTTTGTGGTTATATTCCAGCGGTGCTGGAGCTGCGGCTCTCCTCTGTGCGCTCGGCCAGTGAGGAGGCCATGACGGTCCTGGAGGAGGTCCTGATGTTCACCTTCCAGCAATGTGTCTACTATCTCACCAAGGTCAGGCCTTCTGCATGCTTAAACAGAGGTTTCATCCAAAAATGATCATTCTGTCATCAGTTATTCAAACGCTGTGACTGTATTTCTTCTCTGAACAGATTTCTTTCAGTTTTAGCTATTTTAGTGCATCACTTTAACAATTTAATTCAATCTTAGTTAAAGTTTTGGGGATTTTTTGTGTGTTTTTGACAGTTTTTACTAATCTTTATTATTTTTATTACTTTTTCAGTTATTTTAATATATAAATTAAACAATTGATACATTTATACATCAATTTATACATAAGCAGAACTTGTCAGTAGTATTTTAGTATTACTGTGATACTTTTCTTCTTGATTTTAGTGAAAGTTATAGAGTTTTTGTTGTATGTATTTTATTAATTTTTTACATTTCTATAGAATTAAAAAAAAAATTTCGGTTTAAGTTATTTTTAACACAAAGAACCAGAAGAAATATACATTAGTTGTACTTGTTACCAGTTTTATTGTAGTATGATTGATTGAGATACTATTACAATTATGATTCATATTTTAATTTAGTAATTTTATTTATTATTTTAATAACTTTGTTGTGTTTTATGTCCTTTTTAATATGTATATAATTTATATTTTTATTTCAGTTTTAGTTATTTTGGTTATCAGTTTAACACAAATAACACAAAATAAGACACATACTTGAGTTGAGACCAGTGTTATTTTAGTATAATTGAGATAATATTTTTCATTCATATTTGGAATTGTATTTTTATATTTTCTGTTTTCATTTGAACTTTAGTTAGTCATTATGATTTTATGCATACTTTATATATAATATAATATAAATAGTCTGTATAATTTGTATTCATTGTCATTTCAGTTTTAGTTATTAGTTACTACATCTGTTTAACACAAAAGACATTTAGAATAATTATCAGACGTATATTAAATATTGAAGTGCAGACAGAGACTGGTTAAAGTCACAACAGAAGGAAATAGTGAAATATAGTTTTCTTCCGTATTGTGACACACATGCGAGTGTAATGGTTTATCAAATAAGAAAAATGCAGGGACTTCTAATTTGCATCGGATTATTGATTGGATGTTGGGATGTGGGCGTGGCTCTCAAGCAAGTATGCAGATGAGGAGTGAGCTTGCGGGGGTGGAGCTTAAGAGCACTGTATACTTGGAGAAATCCTGCATTTGTTCCTATAGAGAAGACTGCTCAAAATTACAAAGAAACATATGCACGGATAAACCGTTCACAGTTAGATCTATAATACGCATTTAGAAAATAGATTTCTACAATATCCATAGATGTATGTGCTGAAATATGGCACAATGTCAATGCAGTGAAATGGGGTCAAAATCTCTCTTTACACCACAAAACCATACATGTTACATATACTCAACTTGATGGAAAAGCAGATTGTGCTGGAGAAAGGTAATGGGACTCGTGAGCCGGTTTGAATGATGAATAACACCGGTTAGCAGCCCAGAGAAATCTCAAGTGCTTCCAGATGTCTTCGCTGCATCTGCCCTTGATGGACCTCTTTGGCTCGTGGACATGAATGAATGAATCTAGTGTATCATACAGTACGTGACCTTCATATCATGTTCATATCATCGGATGTGCTTTTCTTACTTTTGCAGATGTTTTTTGTTAATATTTATAGTTTATTTAAATTTTAGTTACATTTTTTGTCATGTGCTTTGGTTATTTTTATTATTTTATTTGTATCTCTTTTTAATATGCTTATATTGTTTTTATTACATTTTGTTTCAGTTTGAGTTATTTTAGGATACTAATTGTACCAAGTTAAATAAAAATTTGATCTGTAACCCAGTCAACTAGTAATTAATTAGGCCTACTTAATTAAAATAAAAGTTTGTTTTTATGTTTTGTTTCAATTAAAGTTTAAAATCTTAAGATCTTATTTTTTATTTTACTATGAGTTTTTTATTTTGACCAAGATTTGATATTGTTTTTAAACACAAACAGATGAATAAAAGGCCAATCCTGTCAGAATGGGCTGGTTTTGGTGAAATGCACTGATACGAGTCTCAGCAGAGTTTCTCTTCTCTTTAGCGCAGAGTAGAGGTCTGCTACCGACCCATGCGGGTCCCAAATACTTTGGGTTTGGTGGGTTCGGGTTAATGTTTAATGGATAGCTTCGGGCTCGGGTCGGGTTCGGGTTTGTAGCTAAACCAAAACTATATGCAGAGGCTTCGCTGCTTTCATATAGACGCACACACATATCAGAGATCGCACACAAACAGCACAGAAACTTTAATTAGTAAAATAGCTTCGACAGGCTACTGACTCGCAAGTCACAACATTATATTTATCTGCAATGAGGCGGCAAAATCGCTGTTTTTGAAGTAACTAAGCCTCATTGCTTGAAGAGAGAGACGCAGACGCAGGTTCACATGCACGCAACATTCATACCCTCTCTCTCTCTCTCTCTGTCTCTCCTCTCTCTCTCTCTCTCTCTCTCTCTCTGTCTGTCTCTCTCTCTCTCTCTCTCTCTCTCTCTCTCTCTCTCTCTCTCTCTCTCTCTCTCTCTCTCTCTCTCTGTCTGTCTGTCTGTCTCTCTCTCTCTCTCTCTGTCTGTCTGTCTCTCTCTCTCTCTCTCTCTCTCTCTCTCTCTCTCTCTCTCTCTCTCTCTCTCTCTCTCTCTCTCTCTCTCTCTCTCTCTCTGTCTCTCTCTCTCTCTCTCTCTCTCTCTCTCTCTCTCTGTCTGTCTCTCTCTCTCTCTCGCTAATTCAAATAAATGATTAATTCATTCAAATAAATACAATCTTATTTAAGATTTTATGTCTGATTTAAAGTAGACAGAATGCTAACGAGCCTTAACTGACAAAAAATGACCATAATTTGCACGGTGGAAGAATGATCTTCTTGTTCATACAAAATTCATAAACTCGGCAGAATGTATGCGACCGCTGCACCTGATGTTCACAAACTTTCATAACTGGTAAATGTTTGTGAAATGGCAGAGCCTTGATTAATCCGTTTCTTTGCATGCAATCGTGAAATGCAGACTTTTTCCTTTTTGTTGTTATTCGCTGTGGGGCGGGGGTTCGGGCTCTAAATTTAACTGTGCCGCTCGGGTCGGGTCGGGTCGGGTCGGGTCGGGTCGGGTACGGGCCGGGTTCGGGCTTCAGTTTTGAGCCCGTGCAGACCTCTAGCGCAGAGTAAAGCACGTGCTGTTTGCTGTCGAGTGACTGAAGACGATTATAGAGAGATCAGTCTTTCTGCTGAGCTCTGATTTATGATCTGAGAGCATAACCTTTATTTCATTCGGTTTGGTTTGACGTGCTTTTTATCGTTCAGTCTGCTCAAACTCACCCTTTAAAAAAACTAAATTAGTTTACAACAGAAAATGTAAAAAAATAAACTTCCAAATATGAATGAAAAATATTATCTCAATTATACTAAAATAACACTGGTCTCAAGTATGTATCTTCTTTTGTGTTCTTTGTGTTAAACTGATGTACCAAAATAACTAAAACTGAACAAATACAAATACTAATAAAACGATATACATATTAAAAAGGACAAAAAACACAACACAATTATTACAACTTTAACTAAAAGTAAAATAAAAAATAAAAATATCAAAAATACCTTAATTACAACATATTAAAAAGGACAAAAAACACAACACAATTATTACAACTTTAACTAAAAGTAAAATAAAAAGTAAAATATCAAAAATACCTAAATTACAACATATTAAAAAGGACAAAAGACACAACACAATTATTACAACTAACTAAAAGTAAAATAAAAAAAATATCAAAAAATAAATTACAACATATTAAAAAGGACAAAAACACAAATATCAAAATACCTAAATTACAACATATTAAAAAGGACAAAAAACACAACACAATTATTACAACTTTAACTAAAAGTAAAATAAAAAAAGAAAATATCAAAAATACCTAAATTACAACATATTAAAAAGGACAAAAAACACAACACAATTATTACAACTTTAACTAAAAGTAAAATAAAAAAAGAAAATATCAAAAATACCTAAATTACAACATATTAAAAAGGACAAAAAACACAACACAATTATTACAACTTTTAACTAAAAGTAAAATAAAAAATATCAAAAAATACCTAAATTACAACATATTAAAAAGGACAAAAACACCAACTTTAACTAAAAGTAAAATAAAAAGAA